>JBBIGA010000083.1:6023107-6045304 GCA_037576975.1 Alestes dentex
GCACTGGGACACAGTCATGCTGGAACAGAAAAGGTTCTTCCCCAAACTGTGTCCACAAAGTTGGAAGCATGGCGTTGACCAAAATGTCTTGGTCTGTTGAAGCATTAAGATTGCCCTTCACTGGAAGTAAGGGACCCAGCCCAAACCCTAAAAACAGGTGTGTCCCAATACTTCTGTCCATATAGTGTATTATGGACGAAGGCAACCACAGTTTTACACACTTTTTCAAGAAATGTTAGCCTGGTGTAAACACTGAAATCCCTCTGGTTGCACCTTCACTAGCACAGTTGAAAATAGGCACCTCCGTGAACCACCTTCTAGTAACTGTGTGATTAAACAATGCACTGCCTTTAGAAAACACAATAATTTACTTTAAACCCTGATGAAACTTTGAAAATATGTGTAAATCCACTGTGTGCACCTACTCATGAAGACATTTTACTCGCAAAAGGATTTCATTTCTGAATGAAAAGATTTGTTTTAGTATATTGCCCCCTAGTGTTAGAAGATACGAGAAATACGCTAGACACAAAGAAAGGAAAGGAGGTCTGTAAGGGGCATTACTGAGGCTGTTCGGTCCAAGAAATTTGGGATTCAGCTCCAGAACCAGTTCCTTCCACATCCCAAATTTCTCAAGACCAAAAATCGTGCCATAGGGAAGATCTGGCGATATTTATTAAAGACCATTACAGACTGATCATAATGGAATGACTGGTAAGGGACCGCACCACATTAAAGGGGAGCTCCACCAAATTTTCTAAATTTATGCATCGTCATCATTGAGATGTATACAAAGTAATTCAAAGCAAGAACCAACGGTCGCAGTTTCTACAAAACAAATACAGGAATGTTTTTGGGGCCTTCATGGACTTGTTTTGCCTTTCAATGCCCTTCATGTGCCTCTACACAGTTCAAGTATTTTAACGATGCTCTGTATGGACAAAAGTATTGGGACACACCTGTTTTTCAGGATTTGTGCTAGTCCCTTAACTTCCAATGAAGGACAATCTTAATGCATCCAAGACATTTTGAACAATGCCATGCTTCCAACTTTGTGAACTAAGTTTAGGGAAGTACCTTTTCTATTCCAGCATGACTGTGTCCCAGTGCACAAAGCGAGCTCCATAAAGACATGGCTGGATGAGTTCAGTGTGGAAGAACTTGACTGGCCCACACAGAGTCCTGACCTCAACCCCATCCAACACCTTTGCGATGAACTGGAACAGAGATTGTGAGCCAGATCTTCTCATCCAACATCAGTGTCTGACCTCATAAATGCTCTACAGAATAATAAATGGACACAAATTCCCATGGAAAGGCTTCTTCTTCTTGGAATATGTTCTGAACATGTTACTTTTCTGAATATGTGTAGTAATGCAATATATGAATAATACATTTTGAACATTATATTCAATAGTCAGGCATCATTACTTTTTCAAAGTATTCTGACCAACTTATGAGATATATTTGTCATCAATCAGTTATAACACTGGCTCATATAACGATTTTGCTAAACTTTAATTTAGTTGCATTGCTATCCCAGCAAATAATTCCTGAGGACCTGAACCTGATTTTCCTCTTTCAATTTCAGCGGGCTATGTTACAGCATTGACAAAGTTGATTGTAAGAAAATTTTTGTTACAAACTATTGATTTGTTTTTCATGTTATTCACACAAAAAAACTATAGAACTTGGTGATACATGTGTTGCGGCCCAATGTGTCTTTTTCAGGCAGGCTTTCTAGAGAGGCAAGGCAGAAAATCTCACACTCCATGTTGAAGATCACTGTGCGGAGTTGAGTCCAAAGCTTCCAGGTCCATTCTTGATTCCCAAATGTACACAAAAGTGTAACATAAGATATACTTTAACTTAAGCTTATGGTCCTCAGGGATTTTACCAAGACTTATTTGCTGGGATAGCAATGCAACTAAATTAAAGTTTAGCAAAATCATTACATGAGCCAGTGTTGATGACAAATATATCTTATAAGTTGGTCAGAATACTTTGACAAAGTAGTAATGCCTGAATATTGAATATAATGTTCAAAATGTATTATTCATATATTGCATTACTACACATATTCAGATAAGTAACATATTCAGAACAGATTTAGAATATGCTCAGAATAAATGTAAAACACACACACACACACACACACACACACACACACACATACAATTGAGTCCAGTACAAGCTTATAACTCGTGTATATGTTCACTAGTAAGGATCATCACTCCAAAGGGCTATATAACACTGAGATAAATGTCTGAGCATCACGTTAATTTATCAGTCTACTCAGGCTTTAACATTTTCTACAATACATAAGCATGAATGGTGTTTCTGTTAAAGCTAGTATGTTTTTGTTTTAATGTAGTGGGCAAGTATTCTTCTGAAAATATTAAAAATAAGTGTACTCTGAATACAGTCCTTTTAGGGAACTGCCCCTGTGATCAGAAGGCTGTGGGTTCTAATGCCAGGACTGCTAGTGGCACCACTGAGGTACCTTTGAACAAGGTACCGTCCCCACACACGGCTCCCCGGATGCCTGGGTTGACTGCGGAGAAAGAGTTTCACACTGTTTACACTGTGTGATGTACTGTGGAATGTTCACGTGTGACTATAAGGGGCCGGTTTACTTTATTCCTAATACTAGCACGCCATTACATCCCAGCCCTGCTTGTAAGTGCATTTTATTGATGTCTATTTTACATCATTTTAACACAGCAGCCGCCCTTTACATCGTGGGAAACGTCTATCATGAATGAACCACTCCAAAATGGCAGTATTAAACAGGTGGGGGGACGTGAGACAAAATCACTACAATTCATCCTCTTTTTTTTTTTTAAATGCTTTATTCAGCTACAGAACCACTATAAATAGCCTACAACAATGCCATAAAAGCCTTTTACAAATATTGGATGATAGAAAACAGTTCTATAAAAGTTCTACAAAGAGATGGTTAGAAATAGTTTGGCAAGATCTTTCAAAATCTTTGCAGCCATTAACAACTTGTTCGTTTAGTTTTGAAGTAGCAAGAAAAAAAAGTCTTCAAAAAAAAAAAAAAACTACATATGTAGTGTTAATGAAATGATCGCGATAGGAAGCAAATTGTATTCTGTGAATGCTTGACCTCTCTTTAGGGTCGGCATTCAGTTCAAAACTGGCCAGCTGTATCCAGTATATCTGCAAAAAAACACAAACAAAAACATTTTTTTTCTTTTTTTTTTCTCGTTTTCTTGCACAAGATCACACACTGTTGAACAGTTTGGCAAAACTGTCAAAAGAAGGCGCATTTTAAGGAAGGGAAAAAAATGTTTCACTTCAAATATATTATAGCATTTTTTCTTACTTCACAACACAATGCAATGTATATATTAAATATATATCCTGACATTTAGGGCATACAAGACTCTAAAGAGACAAAAAAAAAAAAAACCCTACCAAAAGGGGGGAAGCTCATCTTAAAGACCAGAGCATGCACACTTAAACACACACACAGGCACGTACATATTCTCAGGAGTGTATTCACACTCTTGCATGTACGCACACAGATTTTGGGGGCAACTATGAGGTTCAGTAAGCACTAATGTGTGTATGTGTGTGGGTGTTTTTGAGTATTTTAGCTCTGCTTTAAGAGGTCTTTGCAGCCGTGGCCTGCACCTTAAGTGGCTTTCCCCAATGCAAATGTCACTCAGTCTTAATACAGTTTATACTCAATAAAACATATTTTAGAACAATAACAAGCTAAAGCATTAAAAGAAAACACAAAAAAACGCCCTAGAAGCAGCAAAACTCTACCACTCTGAACCCCGATAATAACTCACAATAAACAATATAACAAAAAAAAACACACACATACACAAAATCCTTCACCTTGACTATAGAAAGCATAGAAAGAGGAAAGTGGATGGAGGGAGAGAAGATGAACAAAGGAGGGATGCCTACTTTGTAGGCCACACTATTCGCATTCACCAGGAAGGTTATTAGTGGCATAGCGTATAGTCCTTAGGAATCCATGAAGTGGTCACTCAGTGGTCATAAAGTACACATTGAGGTTTCATAATAATCCTCTGAGTAGGCGAATGCAGGCACAGATAAGTCACAAAGACATTTAGAAGTTTGTCCACTGGAGAAAAAGGCACTGAGTGTATAAAAATAAGGTTTCCCCTGCAAGTACAGTCTAATCACAAGTGTACTGGTGCACATTCATGAACCGTATGATGGTATTCAGTAGACTATTTGACAAGTGAGTGACGCTCACTGACTTTGGCCTAGACTTTTCAGTAGTTTTAGTCATGACAGTTGCCAGTTGCTAGCTGCTAGTTGCAACTTTACTGGCTGCTGGTCTCTAGTGATCAGTTGCTAGCTGGTAGTTACTACTTTGCAAGCTGCTGGTTTCTAGTGATTAGCTGCTAGCTGGTAGTTACTGCTGTGCTAGCTGCAGGCTTCTAGTGATTAGTTGCTAGCCGATAGTTATACTTTGCTAGATGCTGGTTTCTAGTGATCAGTTGCTGGCCGGTTACACTTTACAAGCTGCTGAATTCAAGTGATTAGTTGTTAGCTGGAAGTTACTACTTTGCTAGCTGCAGGCTTCTAGTGATTAGATGCTAGCTGGTGGTTACTACTTTGCTAGCTGCTGGTTTCGAATGATTAGTTGCTAGTCGGTAGTTATACTTTGCTAGATGCTGGTTTCTAGTGATTAGATGCTAGCTGGTTACTACTTTGCTAGCTGCTGGTTTCTAGTGATTAGTTGCTAGCCGGTAGTTATACTTTGCTAAATGCTGGTTTCTACCCAGATAACACCATGTTATTGATTCAACAATGAATTATGGTTAAATGCATTGATTTATGGTCAGTGTTGAATTATCAACATTGAAACTAAAACAATTAGTTTCTGGTCAGATTTTCAATATTGAACATTCGATGGTAACAAAACTTTAATTCAACATTGATATAAGGTGACTTTTTCAACATTGAAAATAAGATGCTGAATCAACATTGATATTACTGAAAATATCCAACATTGAAAGCACCTTTGCCAAACAAGTGTTGAAACAATGTTGAATCCTTGTTGAATCCATCCACAAATGGTTGATTTTTCAGTGTTGAATAGATGGCCCTCTCAACGAGCAAGATCAATGCTGGATCAGCACTGAAGATCCTCTTTGTCATTCCAATGGATGTGTGCTATCTGGGTAGTGATTAGTTGTTAGCTGGTAGTTATTACTGTGCTAGCTAATGTTTAGTATTTGTAGCTTTTAATAATAATAATCAGAATCTAGAAACCAGTGACTTATAACTAGTGTGGTTGCCACCTCAGTCGTATAAAGTTCCTGAACACTCAATCAAGTGTAAAGTGACCATTTGTCATACACGAACACACCACAGCACACAGTGTGAACAATGTGTACATTAACCCATTTAGCCAAGTGAAGCAGCGGGCAGCCAGTGACACAGCACCCAGGGAAGTACCTCTAGCAGAGGTACCACTAGCAGTCCTGGGATTCAAACCCACAACCTTCTGGTTAGAGAGCCAACTCCCTAACCCTTAGGCCACCAGCCACCCCACTAAATTCAGTGAATGGGTAGCTGTGTTCACGATGCATCTGACACTAGACGTTTCCAAAACAACAACTGTCCCTGCACTGAGGGTAAACTGAACCTAGCAAACCCATTCTTTGTGCAGAAATGCTTTGACTGGATAAAAAGCGTTTTTCACAAATAAGCGTTTTTCACAACTGTGAAAACTGAAAACATTCAGTATGTACATAACTTGCACATTTTGTGTCCAGGGATTGAATTCATTGTTTCCTGCACGGACAACCAAGATCCATGATGATCCAGGAAAAGCCTAGGTGGAGGGGTTAGAGACTAGAATGTAGGAACTGTACCTGGACAAAATCTCAACATTGGCAACATAAAAATAGTGGTGACATGCAGCAGTCTTAAGGACAGCATAAGCACGTGTAGTTTTAAAAAATGCTCTCTGCTATGAGATTGGTTCCATTTTATGGGGGAGGGGGTTGGGAAGGGGGCTTAAACTGCCAGTTCAGGAAACGCACATGTACACACTACATGCACTTATAAGACACTTGCATTTTAATTGTTTTTACATGCTCCAAACAGCTCTCCTTCTCTAATGTTTAAGTGCACCTCACTTCAGTGTCATAAAATATATATTTCCACCACACACGGTACCATATGGAGTGTCAGTGGGAAAAATAACTGAAAACACAAAACCATAAAAACAATGGACGGACAGCCAAACATAGAATGTACTATGAAAAGTATAGAGGAAAAAAAACCACAATATTTGTTCATATTAGGAAAAATCCATAAAATAAGCTCTTAAAAACTCGCAGATAAACAACATGAACATTCTTCTATCAAATGGAGAGCAATTCAAGTGTATGTTGTCCTGATGGGCCAATACAATTGAGTCTTGTGGCACCTTTTTTTCCACAAATGACTGAATAAAGATAAATAAATTCAGAGAAGATAGTCATACTGGTCTAAAACACAAGATGTGCTCAGACAAGTTGGAATTTGGCCATAGTAAGCTGGTAGCCCGGATCTAGGGGAAACCCAGTGGCACATATAGACAATTTGTTGCAACTATAAATCATTGAATTGCTATGATTGATAACTTTCTTCAGTCTAGTCAGTACATTCACAATGCAACATCACAAAAGAGCCACCCCGCAAACACAAAATGCTGTGTTGGGCCTCAAGATTCTGTGTTCCTGAACAGCGATCCAAAAGATACAAACACCAAAAACCACTAACACGACAGAACCTTGAAAATACTTTTGTCAGCGGAGGTATAGCATTATGTTTTTGAGAGTTAAGTTGCTCTGTAATTCAGCTACTGAAAGCATTAACATCATGAACGTCATGGCTATTTCTTCTCTATGTTACTGTGTTGGATTTTTGTTGTTTCTTTCTTCTAGTTTTGCAAAAAAGAAAGGCCGAAACGTCATAATAGTCCATACATTAAAACATCGTCTTAAAAACCTTCAAATAACAATTAACTAAACAGCGAACTTAAAAGCATTAGTCAACCACTAATATGCCACAAACAGTAAAAGAATAAAAAAAAAAGATCTGAAGCTATTTAGGTATCAACATTTAGACTTAAGAGTCAGACAACCCAGTGGATAGCAAATGGTGGCATCTTCAAGAAAAGAGTCCTTTTCGTGTATTACAAACTCGAAATACCTTTTTCATGGAATACTTTGAATTGTCTTTCTTCAGAGGTGGAGCTTTCCATGTCTGATCAACAGTTTTGCATTTTTTTTCTTTGTTTTGCCCATTTTAAGATTTTTTTTCTAGTTTTTTTTGGTCTTTTCTCCAGGAAAATGAAATATGCTGCATTTCTGGATATTAGGTTCATAAATACAGGAGGGTTCCTTCACTAATTTTCTGGGAGACCGTGGAGGAGTGTTGGTTTCAAGAAGATTCAGGATGCCTGGTGTTAGCAGGAGTGTCAGTAAGTGATGCTGCCGGTTTTAGGGCTAAGATTCCTCCCCAACTCGTATGAAGGACTCTGCCAGAGCTGGATAGCCGTGTCTTTTTTGTTCTACATTGAGACATTTATCATACATCCATCCTCGTCTTGTTAGAGGGCGCGCTTTGCTTTCTTGAGCACTAGAAGAAAGCCAGGGCGTACGAGCTAGCAAAGCTTTAGCATTTAGGGCTACAACACAAATTCAGTCCAGATTGATCATTCCAGGATTGGTTGAAGGGTAATTGGTAGTCTCAACAGAGAGAGCAGTGGGCTGCAAATCAATCACATTGTAGGAATATGAGATGAGATGCCTTAGGAGGTATCACAAAAAGAACATGCGTGTCCTTCAGAGAGATGAACACGAGTAGCACACACACCGATATCAGCAGGTCAAACTTGTGCTTACATTCTGGGTCAGTTAGTTTTGGTCCGTGGATAGTCACAAGAATGACATAGAATAAAGTACAGTAATTCAGGTTTCATGTTCTTACATTGGAATGAATGTGCATAGAGCTAGGGACCTCTAAGCGAGCTGGTCCAGTGTTAAGGGAGTCTAGGTCAGTGCTTTTTGCCTGGAGTGAGCAATGTGTCAGTAGATGTAGGTAGGTCAGTGGGTCTTGTGGAGTACAAGGACACAGCCAAAACTTCTGGGCTTAAAAATTTAGGCCAGTGGGTCTGGTTGCATCACTTTTTTCTGATCTGTGGTCAGATATGTGGGACAGATGTCTTGGGTAGCTGTTGGTTTGGGTTGCTTTCTTTTTTGGGTCAGTAGATTTAATTTAGGTTGTTTTTAGCGGACAGTCAGTAGACCTTATGGGAGGCTGTAGCTCAGCAGTTTTGGGTTGTGTTTCGGCTAAAGGGATTGGTTTGTGACACAAGTCTCTGTTGGGTGGTCTCAGTAGGTCTGATAGACATCGTGAATTGGCATCTGGAACGTGGCAGTAGCTGGGAAGGCCTGGGGCACATACCCAGCGTAGCCTCCATAAGCTGCAGCTGCCACGGCCGCGTTCTTCTGCAGCGCTGCCAGGGCGGCTGTGTTAGCGTGGGCAGCAATGGGCATGTAGCCAGCACCATACAGACCGGCGGCTGCCGCTGGAATCCGCTGGACGTTAGGAGCCATCGCATACACAGGAGTGATGGGACGACCCTGATAGAAAGAGATAGTGAGGGTCAGGGTGAGAAAGAAAGAGGCTTCATTTAGAAATGTATACATTAGATTCAATTCACTTTTTGTTCTTCATATTGGGAATAAGTTTTTACTTCTCTCAGTTTGTTATTGTCTTAAGTTCTTTTTGATGCAATCACAACAATAGAAACAATGGAAGCTTGCTGTGTTTGAACGTTACGCTTACAAATATTATACAGACATCTTAGTACCTTAGTGACAATGGAAACTTGTCAGAATTTTTTTTACACATTATCTATGAAAATACAGCCAAACGACACTTCAGCTGGTTAGTGTACTTAAACACATAACACACACATAGAAATCTAGAAATCCCAGAGGTAGAGGGAGGTAGGAAAGGACAGGGAGAGTGAGAGGCAGAGAGAGAGAGAGAGTCAGAAAGAGAGAGAGAAAGAGAGTGAGAGAGAGATGTATTTCTGTAATCACTATACTTGTAATAGCTTGTAGTGTCTCATCAAGGTGTTGGTAAGGCACAAAACCTCAAGAGCTAAGGGTGTTTCAGGGTATAATACAAGTGTATTCAAGAGGCCCAGCGTATTTTTCATTTATGTAATCAGCCAATGGTAAGTGTGAGTCATCATATCACATCTTTTTTTTTTTTTTAAGTATTTTTCCTACTACTTTCCATGCACCAGCAGACTAGTAAAAATAACAATAACCTCTTACATTAGTTTCACTTCAAATGAAATGCTCAGCCAGCTCAGAGACCCACCCTGATAATGTTTCAGCCAGACATGCATCAGAATATTTCAGACAAGGCATGTTGATTACTTATTGGACCTTTAATTGAACCAGATGCATTTCTGCATGAAAATGCAAAGTCTGATTGCGTCGTTGCTATAAAACCAGTTTTTGTAGACACACAGACATTGTTTTTATGATTCAGAGTCCAGCACTTTAGAGCTGCACCGGGAGGAATTCGCTGGCTCTTCCCAAGCCATTTATGGGTACGGCTGAACATGTAGCAGCATTCATTGGCTGATTATTTTTGATTAAACCACAACAAACAGTCATACATATCCATTATATAACAAACTTGAGCTTTAGTGTCTTGAAGTCTGTATATGAGTCTGCTGTGCGTCTTGCTAAGTGTTTGTTATATCGTGTTTTACACTTTTTTTTCTCTTTTTACTCATGATGCTGTAGACTTTCTCTCCAACACACATTTTAAAGGGGACTCGTAATATCTCTCTCCACGTATATTACAGACGGAACCACAAAAATAGACTTTTTAAACAATCAATACTCAGCCCCTGACTTAAGGGGATATTAACAGACATTTTGATGTAATCACACTAATAATACTGGTTCAGGAAGGTGCAGAAACTGCATACATGACGGCAGCACTTGAACGTAATGGAAACATGCATCTGTATTTTTAGAGTACGTTGGAATTCATTTGAAAAGTCTGCTTTGGCAGTTAGATGGTGAGTAATTCACAATAGCCCTAACGGCTAATGGCGCAAGTTCTTACATGCAGAAATGAAACCGAGACGAAACTGTGTCTTGCTTGCATCATTTCTATGGTTTATTCCCCATCAAAATAAGTGCAGTAATATCTCTCATTTGACCTTTTGACTGGGCTGAAATCACAGTGAATGCCGGTTTTCTATCTACAGGACTGCATGGGTGGAGAATGATGAGCATGATGTAATCCCACATTTTTTTCTTGTGTTGCTCAAGACTCATATTGTGGGAATGTAATACAATGAAAAGCTTTTGGAAAGCAATTATTGTGACTACGTGCGCTGTCCTAAGACAGGCCTCATTCACCTGAGGACATACTGAAGTCTCATCTACAAACCTGTTCTATTAGTTTCAATATTAGTTTAATGCTGTGACTCCGTGGAGTCGTCGTTGCTGGCTCAGTACAGGCTCAGTCATTCAAAAGAGAATGTTTATAAAAACCCAAACCTTGAAGTACACCAGATGCTCCACAAAGTACTTTAACCTACTTTCCAGTCCAAGTTAACATGTAGATTGTTCAGTGAGCCCCAGCAGACATTACAGGAGAGGAGACCATACAGTGGTTGGTTTTCAACCACACCAAAAGGTCGTATGTCACCCCATTGCTAATTGACCTACACTAGCTACCCATGGCTGCCCGATTTAAATTCAATTCACTAACTCTTGCCTACAGACCTACTCCCTCCACACCTTGTCTGGCTCTGCCATCACTACACACAAGATAAACCCAGTCCAGACTGGTCTCATTTGTGGTTCCCCACTATTGGAATGAGCTGCCTAAGGCTACCAGAGCAGCCGAATCCCTCTCTAGCTTTAAAAACCTCCTGGAGACCTCCTGTTCAGAGAGCATCTCTTTGCCTGATCTATCTTTTTGTACTACTCATACCTAAAGATCTAGCACTTAGAACTCTTCTCTGGTTTTCACACTGTCCCCAAATTTGAGTGTTTTCGTCGTATTGTAAGTTGCTTTGAATAAAAGCGTCTGCCAAATTGAATGTAATGGAATGGAATGGCTGAAAAGGAATGGGACTGTTAACATGGCAGATTTTTACAGTGAATGTCCCGGCTTGCTGGTGAATACATAAAAAAAGCCTACTTAAAGGCAATTTATGCACATTCAGTAGGCAGAACAACTCGTTTCATCCAAATGCCACAAACTATTTACTCAATTTTCAGATTTATAGGTTACTCCCCGTTCACAGAGATAAGAACATGGTATTTTATGACTAGAAATAACTGTCCAGATGCATTGCCAAAGTGTCAACCAAGTGGGCAGATTATCTTCCATGGATATTCCTATACTGACTGGGAAACCCCTGTAACACAAACTGCAATAATGAGAGGCTGCTATGGCTAGGTTGCACTAGGATAAACTGTGTAAATTTTTGACTATGCTGCTACTCTGATGCTACCCTTTGGTTAGTCTGTAGTTCCAGTGTAGCTCTGCTGTAGTACCTGAAAGGGTGGAGGCGTGGAGACGGCAGGGATGACTGCAGCAGTAGCAGGAGCAGCTGTGGGGTCATGCTGGAGGGCCAGAGGGTTGATCAAGTGCTCCACTGGGTGCATCTTCCCTTCTTCCACCAGTTTAGTAGCAGCAGGAGCAGCAGAGAACATAGCAGGGTACTGTGTACCTAGAGCTGGCAAAGCCACTGCACAGAGAAAAATAATAGAATTTCACCACCTCGAGGCAAGACAATGTCATATAAAAGATATATGTGATTTCGTGAGGAATGTTTTACTGCCAATCTAAAGTTTGGGGACATCAAGATGATCAAAGTGCTTTTAAAAGGAAATTCCATTATTTTTTTTAAAATGTCCATGTATCATTTAATGGTTGAAGCGTAAGCAAAGTCATTCAGAGTAATTTGATGTTGGGCTCGTAGAGAAAGTCACTGACTCTAATTTTCCCTTACAGTGGTGGTGACAGGTACCCGGAGTTGCAATATCTATAGCACAAATATTACTCACAATGTCATTTTATTTCCTATCTAAAAAAGACCAGTGAACCTACACGTCTTTTTGTTTTTATGTTTATATACGCAATATTACATGTTCATTGGAGACTGTTTTACACTGCCCTACATGCATGTTATTACTTCCATCAAAACTATTTTAGGCATCAGGTGGAGTGTTTGTCACTGTTTTAACTTTCTGTGAGGGGGCTTTTTGAGTCAGAAAGCTGAGGGGTTTATATTTGAATTCAGCTTATATATTTTGTTGTTTGATACACCTTAACAATATACGTTACAAACCTAGCTGTTTAGAGCTTGCTTTTTTCTTAGAAAAATTTGGGAATCGTGTCAAACCCCATGCAGTTCTTTGACAGCACTATTCAGCACTCAAGCCTTTCAAGCGTTTAAACCACCATTTGAGCGGAAAGGTTTCAATATGAGCTTTTAAAACAGTTAAAGTTCCTCATCCCAAGGAGCACACTTTGATGAACACGATAACTAAAATATTCTTTTGTACTAGGTGATATATCCCCTGTATCAGTATATTGTGTTGTTTCAAATTCAATTTTAGTAGTACCATCTACCACAATAGGCTTAAATATCTAAAAATATCTGAAAAATACTAGGTTTGTTGTCTCTGTAGCCATTTATCAATAATGGAAGAATTCCACACAATTGAAAAGAGCACCATTTTACATAGCTGCACTGAAATTATATATTTGTTAGGACACTCCAGGTCACACAGTACCACCAACTGGCAGGAAGGTGAGGTCGCGTACATGCTTCCTCCACTGGACAGTTCAGTACGCAAAGAGGAGAAATCGTACCGACAAATCTGTTACGTTAGCAAACAGCACTGGCTAGTGTGAGTGATGGGGAGAGGGAGGGCCATCCTACACACCTAAAGACCGTGAAGCCAACTGTGCTGTCTCGGACTCTCAGACATAGATGGCTATGGCATCACTGGGGATTGAACTCATGGTCTCCCAGTGACAGATTAGACAGAGGGCCCCTCACAACAGTAGTTTTGGTAATATTTACAATTATATTTGTTTGACTGTGTACCTCAGCCCACTGGGGCACAGCGGCCCAGGGCTTGAAAACTCCTGCCTTGGATTATGAGCAGTACAATATCTGTAAATTGGGCTGTTCCTGTTTTTTGTTTTTGTATGTAGTTGTTTAATTCATTTCATTGGAAAGATCTAAGGAAGCAAGGGTTTATTAACTTTAGTACCAGTATCAATGCAAACATAAGTATTGGCCAAAACTGTGATAGCGTGGCATATCAGGATTTTGAATTTTATCTTTGTTGCGCAGCACTTTGTAAGTCTTTTCATTGTTTTTTTTAATACTTAATTGAAAAGAAGCCAAAACGAAGACGAGGTGTCCCCAAACTTCTCGAGGGCAGCGTATGTAAAAATGTGAAATGAAGGTAACGGGGAGGTTTCAGCGCTGCAGAATGCAGAGAAAACAGGTGAAGTCGAACAGAAACTTCAGGCCAGGCACTATTACCTGTACATACACTGAGAAAAAAAAAAAGTGACTGAACAAAAGACACTGCACTGGTTTCTGTGTGAAAGAGAAGGACAAAGGAAACAGAAGAAAGAGAAGGGAGGTTCAGACTTACACAACCTGGTAAGTGACTTGGCTTAGGATTAACACCACTAACCACATGCACACACACATGAATTCCCATTGTTTCCACAGACAAAACCTCTTTTCATCGCCGGGGTTAATTCAGATTTAGGATCAGCCGGTTTAGCTGACGTCACAATCTTCCTGTCAGGAGTTAGAAAAGCTAGCTGATCTGAGATCAGAGCAACTGGGGGATCAAGCAGCTCAAACAAAGAGCGGCAGGTCTGCTGATTTTGTAAGAGAAGCGTAAGAAAAGTGATTAGAAGTGCTGCAGATTTGCCCAAGCTAGCACCAACTTTCCAATAAGAAGAAGTTTTGTGCTGAAAATTGGAGATGAGAAACAATCAGAAGAGCGTAGAGGAGGGAAGAAGGTAACATTGCGTTACAAAGCAGACAGTTAAGAGTTTCTCCACTTGACTCCAGTCCAGTTAGGGTCAGCAAATGCTTTTTCTTCTTTATCCAGGCAGACCACTATACACCTGTGTGCTTCGGTGGCATTGTATGTTCAGAGGTGGAAAGTAACATATTATGCTACTCTCATTCTTCAGTTACAGTCAGTTTTTTACTGTTAATAAATCTTTTTTTATTTTACTTGTAAATAATTCAAACTTGGTTATTTTTATATTAATAACCATTACAGAGTCACTTTTCACACCTTGTTGGTTTCATTTTTATTTAGTCATCTATTTTAATTACTTTTACTTAAGTGAATCACTACAGCAGTAGTACAGTTACTAAAGGGCCCATATCCTACACTTTTCTTGTATTTTTCTTGTTTTTTTCTTGTTTTTTCCCTAAAGTTCATTTACAATGTTTGTGTGGTTTTTATTTGATCCAGAAATATTTTTGAGAAACAAACAAAATAAAATGGACACAATAATTTACCAAGCTCTTTTTATCCATTATAATCGTAACTCTGTAAATTTAAGATCAGTCCAGAATTTTAGCAGCCCTGCTGTAGGCTAAGAGTAAGAGGATGCTGGTTTTTGTGACATCACAAAAACAGTTACTTTAGAACAGCCTTCTTTTCAGTTATTTTCCATATTTGGACAGCAGGAAGTAGGGAGTGAATGGTATGTTTTGAAACAGTGAACAATAAACAGTGTTCACAGTCCTTTAGTTTTTCTTGTTCTGATGGCGGTGATGGGCAGGTGAAAAATTTATTTGTTTCAGAGTTGGGCAAAAGTAATTTCCCTGTCTTTGAAATGATATGAAGATATGATATATGACAATATGTAACTGTGATTATATGATATATGATAATATCTATTTGTGCTTTAAATGATATGAATAATAATGCTTTTTCATGCTTCCTTGTGAGTCTAGGTTGTGTTTAAACTGACAATTTTTTTTCTCTTTCCACCCCTGACTACTTTCATCTTGAAGCCAATTTCAGAAAAACAGTGTATGGAATACAAAACAACAGTGGCTGCACTTTTGTTTTACTGGCACTCTGGAACTTAGTAAAGTAGAGGAGAAGCGTCAAGTGTGTGTATGTGTGTCAGTATATGTGTGTGTGTGTGTACGTGTGTGTGTGTGTGGTGTCAGAGTTTCACACTGACTTGTGCCAGGCTTAATGCCCACTGGGTTAACAGCTGCCAGCTCCAGACTGGACATGAGCTCATATGGTTTGTCCGGCAGCTTGGTCTTTCCTTCATGGTAGCGGCTGTAAATGCCTCTGCCGGCCGAGTAACCACCCAGGTATGAGCCGCGGGGCCCTGGGCCCCTGTTACCGGCTCCGGCACGGCCACGGCCTCTTACAGTACCTGCTTGAAATAAAAGTGACAGGGGGGCACTTTTCAGACACTGGTAGTGGGCACTGTCTTCTGCGGTCACATCGAGGTTTTTTTGCACAGAGCAACATACAGAGCATTGCTGAGAGATGTGGGAAGTTTCTTCTAAGACTTATGATATATCTCTTCAATCCAAGCCATTTAAGAATGGCCAGTATGTATCCTGGACTATACAGCTCCGGAATAAAATAAGAGAGCACTGCAATTTATTTTGAAATCAGCATCTCTAAGAGTATGACAACCACTCCGTGCCAGTGTTAAATTCCTACACAAGCTCATTCTCCTCATTCTGCAATGTGACCAGTTGGATGGTAAAACACTACTAGAAGTACATCACAGGTAATTATTGCCTGTTTTGTTTAAGAGTGGACATGAGATTTGTTTTCTTTGAACTATTTAAGTTCTGCAAACACTGCATCATTTCTCTTAGTTTGATGTCTTGTCATTTTCTTTAAAATGATGCTTTAAAGAACAATATTTTTATTTGGAAATTAGGAGAAATATTGTCAGCAGTTCTAAAAAACGAAGGCAAAGCTGTTCAGTTCAATACTTGCACCTATAAAAGATAAAACCTGAGAAACTGAACTTTTTGTAGTGGTCTCTTATTTTTTTCCGCAGCTGTATTTCTTTCACAGCAGACCTACATTTGTGTAGTTGCACTGAAATATTTATGTAAACTGCATAGAGAAACTTGAATTTGATCCACATTATCTTTTACATAATTGCGTAACGCTGTGCCTCAGTGTTCTATTGGTAGCTTTCAGGTTTCTTGGGACAAAATGAATGGCAGGTGTAGCTGAATGGGTGTTAAAGTGAGGATGTCACATTATATGGGAGAGGTTTGTTTTTCATTCACATGAGCAATGGCCAAAAAGGCATGGAAGATTGAAGGAATGAACTCGGGTGTGAAATCAACTGTCTTCGTTTAACCCGACAAAATGATCTTGCGCAACAGCTACCAACCGAAAACCACAAAGATCAACAATTTGTGATTTGGGTTAGGAGACACTCAAAGAGCAGATTCCCTTTAGCTTCATTACCATACATATCTTAACTGTTTCAAAGCTCCCAGTCCCCACTCAGTGAAAGACTATTCAGGTAAAACTTTACCAACAAATGCTAACATGTCTGACATTTGATAGAAATTAATGTTACTAGGAAAATCGAATTTGGAAAGTACTAACTGGAGTCCATCAGATCTGATTCTTTATTAGCAATGTTAGCATTTTTAGGCAAAGTATGACAATCCGTTTGTTATAGTTCTTATTTGTTTACAAGAGATGTAACTCTAAAGTCTCGCTATATAAGAGAAGACCTTACTGAAATGTTTGAATTTGTTGATGGCAAGCACTAACTAGTCATACATACCTTTAATAAGCTCCAAAATTCAAAACTACTGATGAAAAAGGAATGATTTAGGGAATTAGATCTAAATTAGATCTGACTGATTGACCAGCAGTTCAGTCTAAAATGCACTGTTGGAGACAGGAAGCTCAGTTACAGTATAAACATTCAAAGCCTTATGATATTTGAGTCATTGGGGACCAACTCAGTGTTGCCAAAGTTTGCAAGTCATTCAGAGTGATTGTCACAAAATGGCACTGCAGTTATGATATGATTTTCTTTTTAATCTGCATATTAGTCGTCCTGGTGGATCAGTTTTCCACCATGGCAAATTCAAATCTGAGAAAGAGAAGCCAGGAAGATGAAACGTGTCAAACCTTTGATGAAGTAGTCACGATTGGGTCCAATGAGGGTGTTGTATGGGTACCCATAGTAAGCGAGTGTGTATGGATCGCACTGATACACGTAATTCTGAGGTGTGCTTTCGCTGCTGGCCAAGGCCGGGGTTCCTTTGGACGCCTTCTGATAGCGAGTGTACTGCTCCTTGTCCACCGGCTTGGCCAGTGTCACTTCGATGCATGACCCCTCGATCTCTGTGCCATTCAGGTTGTCCATGGCGACCACGGCATCGTCCCGGCTGGTGAAGTGAACGAAGGCATAGTCGCGTATTTTCTTCACACGCTCTACGCAGCCTGGGTTGTACTGACTGAAGGTCTGGCGTAGGGTCTCCTCGCTGGTCTCGATCATCAGGTTACGCACATACAGGATCTTCACTGTTTCCATGACATCCTCATCAACGTCGATTTCTGGTTCAGCCCAATCGACAGCAATCTGGTGACCCCAAAGCTATACACACACAAACACATAAAAAAACGTTCAGGTACAGATCACTGATTTTAAGACAGTTTATCAAGGGATGTATTTAAGGGCAGTTGTGGGTGGAAGCTCTCTAGTTTTTACCCAATCATTGTCAACACTGGGAGGTATTTCATAAAGCAGGATTTTCAGTTTAGCCAGATAACTTAAAGTGGCACCTTATAGTCATGCATGAACACACCACACAGTGTGAACTTTTTTCTTTGCATTTAACCCATTCACCAAAGGAAGCAGTGGGCTGCCACCAATGAGGGGCACCCAAGGTGCAGTGGGCTTAAGGGTCGGTACCTTGCCTCAGTGGTGTCACTAGCCGCCCAGGAATTCAAACCCACAACCCTCTGATCTCAGGTCGAACGGATTGCTCCACTGCTGGCAATGTAATAAACTTTGTTTGACTTTTAACCTCTCTCTGATCTTGAGTCTTGAATTCCTGGAGCACGGTAAAATTTTGCCACAACACTAACCACTAGGACACCAGCTGCCCCAAAGGCAACTTAAGCCCAAAGTCAAGTCTGTCCAATTGGTAAAGGGCTGAGGGACATTCATATTGGATAATCCTTAACCTTGGGTTTAAGTTAACTGTTTGTGAAACATCCCTGTGGTCCTGGTGTACCCCTTGCACATTCAGCTGTTTTCCCTGCTTTAACACATCCAAATAATAAGCCAGTTATTCTAAACTGAAGTTGCTGAGAACACAGATGTGCAGGGCAGGGGGACTCCAGGACCAGCACTGGGAACCAATATTTGCTGTCGCTGAAAACTTCAGTTAGTTCAGACCTGAGGTCTGCCTGCATGTGAGCATCTAACCTGAATGCGTCCAGGCATGAGTTTTCTCCTGGCCATCGCAGCTGCACGATGAGACTCGTACTCTACGAAAGCGAAGCCACGGTTCTTCATCTTGTCTGCCGCACTTGCGTACACAATAACATCCAGCACACCTTCTGTGACTTTGGAGACCTCTTCCAAAATCTCCTCCCGTTTTTTGTTCTTGGGGATCCCACCAATGAACAGGCGGCAGTTGTCTACACTGGAGCAGACGCCCAGCAAGCGCCCCGGACGGACTTCGTAATTGTTCAGCTCACGGACGGCACGCTTGGCTTCGTGCTTCTGTGTGTACATTACAAAGGCATAGCCACGGTTCTTACCATCGAAGTCCATCATTAGACGCATCTCATAGATGCGCCCCACTGACTCGAAAACGGGCACCAGCTCATCCTCATAGACGTCACGTGGGATCTTGCCTACAAAGATTTCGCATCCACGTGGAGGGGAAGTTCCTTGCCAGCCTGGAGGTGGGCCGTATTTGCGCTGTCCATTTTCTTGCACCATCCGGTAGCCTGTCCGCTCCATCAGGGCCATCAAAGCAGCTTCATTGGGGGCTCCGGCCACACCCTCTGGGATAGAACCATGGTGGCCTGGGTGATTAGGTGCTGATTTAGAATTGGAAGAGGGGCTAGAGTTGCTCATGGTGACGGCAGAGGCGGAGTCTTCCGCTGTCATTCTGACCCAAGCGTACAGTCAGAGTTGGAGTCTGATGAGAGAAAAGGAGCATTTGATTAGCTTCGTACATATCTGTAAGAATGCCTACCCCATATACCACCCCCATTATTTCCACATTCCTTTGTAGACGGTTAGATTCTTAGGTTGTCGCCAGTTTTTATCTAAATTCAAAAGCCCTAAAGTTACCTCAAGGCTCTGTATCATGGGAAACTTTCCTTCGTTTGTTGGAAATCATGTAGTATGTAAACAGGCACCAAGCTGCAAAAAACATGCCATATTGAATTGATTTGCGAAAATCAGCCCATTTACATTTTTCAGCGTATTCAGCCTACAGGGCTTTAACTCTGTCTGTTCTCCCAAAGATAAAAAATACATAACACAAGAAAAACATTAGTTGCAACCTTACCCTAATTAATTGGTTTTTCTACATAAAACAGAGGACATCTTTACCATCTTTACTATGTTACTATGTCTTATCTGCAACATATGTACTGCTTGTTGACTTGTCTGTCACATCGACATTTTGTTAAGGCCCCAGTCAAATGACCTCTTATTGATGTTATGAACAATGTTTAGAAAAATCAAGCATAAAATGTGTCCTGTGCAAAAGTTATGCAAATGTATATATTTTTAATTTCCCTACATCTTAAACAGTCCTAATTAAAATGTATCCCTCTAGAGTGTGTGCACTTATTTTCCATTATAAAATCAACAACGCATGTTACTGGACCAACTGTGTTTTCCATATGACAATATTTAATTTATATAACACAGTGTGAAATAAGAAATGTTCAGGACCAAGGAGTATCCTGGATCAGTCAGCTTGAAGGAAAAATACGAATCGCCTGAAGTTTTCTTTTTCACCAGAAGAGGGCAATTTGGTCATTTAAGTATTCAGGCCTAGGTCCAGCAAAGCCTTTTAAATTTTTGCACACATAATGTCAGCCACAAAACCACTATTCAGGGAACCATTACTGGTTCCTCATTAATAGCTGATTCTACCTTTGTTACTTTAAAAGCGAAAGGATTCAGGCCCATCATTTAGACTTGTGTACTCATAAACTACTCCTGACAGACCCATACACACACACAAACAAAACCTAAATCCTGTACTTCTAATAAAGCCAGCTTAGCCTCATGGATCTACATTCTTCAGAATGGAAAAAATCCCCAAAATGCCCAAATCCTCCAGGCCGGATTTCTCCTTACGTGGCTCACGGATCCAGAGCAAGGAAAAGACGCAGAAAAGGCAAAGATGAGGGAAAGTTGGTAAGATACAGAAAAAGAGAAACCAAGAGAAACCAAGGTTAAACTTTACAAACAGTCTGAGATTGAAAGCCATGTCTTTGCTTTGGTGTGATTCGAATTCTGGCTGTCATTCCAAGTTTCGATGGCCTAAAAGAGTTCACATGTAGGTCGAGATTAACTGGAGTTTAATGTGGGTTGTATGCGTTTAGAGTTTGTTTCCTTTTGGCTCGAGCAAAGCTGAGATCTTGCAGAGGCAGTTAGGTGGACTTTGATACCCATATCAAGCGTGAGGGGGTTAGGTTGCTTAGTGATTGTGCCATGGTTATATATGCGCAGCGGGCTAGATCCAACAACCCACACGCAGCTTAACCTGAAACACACTCACAAGACTGAGACTCACAGGAGGGTCTTTATGCCTTGTCAGGACATGGTCTCAAACATTTTTGTGTAATTAGTGGCTGTATTAACATTTTTTTCATTTTACAAAAAATATGTACAGTAGTGTATATACAACAAAATAAAATATATTGTCACTGTCTGAACAAAATGTAAAAAAAAAAAGTTATGAAAGCATCCTTTTCCTACTGAATCGACCCCCATAAACTGTCTAGAATGACTTTGAAATAAAATCACACTTCAATTATTAGATGTTTTATTAAATATTTCAATAACAATATGTGGTAGGAACCTGGTGGGTAAAACACTTGCCTGTGAACTCGATGACCCCAAAGTTGCAGGTTCAAACCCCCACTTTTTACCATTGTGTCCTTGAGTAAGACACGTAACCCTCAGTGTCTCCAGGGGGTCTGTCCCTGTAACTAATGGTAAGTCTCTCTGGATAAGAGCTTCAGCCAAATGCCCCCTTTACATTGTGAATAAGAAGTGGATAAAATGATACCTAATATCCTTTCATTACCTATTTAAGCTCTTTTTTACTTTTACATGTTAATGTTATAACTTCATTCTGATGATAGTTTTCTCAGTCATTTTAGATTCTTCTACCTCTCTGTTCGTCATGCGCAAAAGTTCTCAGTTTTTATTTACAGCTTCGTAGTTCCTTTCTAAGTACTTGAAAGCTGTGAAGTTGATTAGAAAATGAGAAGCATTTCATATACCTGTCACTTTGTTTATATATTTTTGAATATGTTGATTCTTAACTTGGAACATTAGTGTGTATATCTATGCACTAAGATTTTTTTTAAACCTTGATATTCAAGCTAAGCCTAACCTAAACTTGATTAATCAAAAAGACAGTTTAAAACAGTTAAGCATTTAAATTTTACATAAAGATACACACACACACACACACACACACACACACACACACACACACACACACACACACATGCACCATTCTCCCAGGTCACGAACACGTTATAAAGAAAAGAAAGAAAAGTGTAAAGGTCAACAATCAGTAATCTCTCCAGGTAAGAATTATCTAAAGTTCACTACAAACACACACACACACACACACACACACACACACACAAACACATACATACAGAGTTACTACCTGCAAGTTTCATGGTCTGTTCCAAGAGACTCACTGTAAAAGCATGTGACTAGAGAGATGACTGAATAACAGACAACTCAGCAGAACTGAACCAAACCTCACACACACACACACACACACACACACACACACACACACACACACACACACACACACACACACACACCCCCCCACAC
>JBBIGA010000083.1:6061613-6088931 GCA_037576975.1 Alestes dentex
CTGAGGGCAAGTCTAAAGTCAAGTCACAAGTCTCTGTTTGTGTGACTTAAGTGCGACTCGAGTCCGAGTCTCAGACTTGAGTCCCCATCTCTGATTCACAGACACTGCATTCAAATACATAGACTTTAATATGGAGTTGGTCCCCACTTTACAGCTATAACAGCTTCCACTCTTCTTGGAAGACTTTTCACAAGATTTTAGAGTTTCTGTGCGAATTTGTGCCCATTCATTCTGTAGAGCATTTATGAGGTCAGACACTGGTTTTGGACGAGAAGGGCTGGCTCACAATCTCCGTTCCAGTTTGTCCCAAAGGTGTTGGATGGGGTTGAGGTCAGGGCTCTGTGTGGACTAGTCAAGTTCTTTCACACCGAACTCATCCAGCCGTGTCTTTATGGAGCTTGTTTTGTGCACTGGAGCACTGGTTCCTCCCCAAACTGTGTCCACAAAGTTGGAAGCATGGTGTTGTCCAGAATGTCTTTGTGTGGTGAAGCATTAAGATTACCCCTCACTGGAAGTAGGAGGCCTAACCCTGAAAAACAGGTGTGTTCCAATACTTTCGTCCATATAGTGTACGTCCCAGTGCTTAGATGGTTCACACCTGGGACAAGTTTTTTTGAAAAATTTAATTCTGAACCATTTCCACACATCTGCACAAACGTACTGAATAGCTGGATGTGGTTTAAGCAGGTTGAGAGAAGTTTTGGCGATGTATTTTTACAGAAATATTTGGGTGATTAGTGAGATGGGGTTGTGGTGGTGGCCTAGTGGGTAGGATACTTGCCTCTGGACCAAGAGGTCATGGGTTTGAATCTTACCTTCAGCAGACCACCCCTGGGTTCCTGAGCAAGACCCTTAACCCCAAGTTGCTCCAGGGAGACTGTCCCCTGTAGTTAGGGAATGGAAGTCGGTTTTGATAAAAGTGCCTGCTAAATGTCGTAAACGTAAATGAGACCTTGTGTTTGTTACCAACATTAGCCGTGCAGCTCCAGGTCTAAACTAAAGACGCAGCATTTGCATTCAGCCAGTCAGATACATCAGGGGTAAGTGGAAGATTCTGTGTAAACTATTCCTCATTCCCCCTCTGTAAGGCATTTTACAGCTTTAGTATGTAGCAACACAATCACAATATGATACTTTGTCCATATTGCGTTGCCCTATTACTGAAAAAAAAAAGAAAGACAAAGCTACAGTCATAGAGCAGAGAGGGACAGATATGGGGGGTTAAAGGAGGTATGTTCTAATGAGCACTTTTGTTCTGTATTAGGGGGTCGATGTGAGACTGGCTGTTAGAATGTTAATCTGTTTCAAGCCAGTCACGAAGGCGGGGGGGCCTCACACACACACACACACACACACACACACACCATCCAACTAAAGCACACATACCAGCATGAGACCATTTAAAGAACACACAAATAAGAACGTACATGCCATAACACGGACCCCTTTGTGCGTATGCACACACACGTGTAGGATCATGTACAACAGATATAACAGAAACAAAATGAACACTATGAGATACGCAGTTCAGAGAGGAATAATATGAGCTGAAAAAATAGATTTACATTTTATATTTTGATTCAGTACTACGGTAGTTAGCTAAACGGTGCTTGACCGTTGACTAGTTCTTGCTTGTCAAACTAATATAAATAGCAGAAACTGTAGGTCTTCATAAAAACGATGCTTTAACATTATACGGTAAGATTTGAATACATTTGACATGTTTCTGCTATTCTGATCATGATGGTGTTTTGTGGTGTGACTGGCTAGTTTAGTCTATATTGCTAAACTGGTGCGAAACACAATACATTCATATTTGGTCACCCAGTGACACAACTGTCTAAGGCCTGGGATGCTGTTAAAGTAGTGTCATCTATGTCTGACTGACAACTGACTACAAATGATAACTGGCCATTTTTCATCAGGTAAACTGTGGGTTATATATCAATATTAATTTTGGCAAAATGGATATGCACCCAGAGACTTTATCCGATACATCTACCTTGTATTTGCACACATTGTACACTTAATCACCTCCACTCACCACTTTGTAGTTTATTATTACTGTTCATCTGATTCTCTGCACAATTTGTTAGCTCCCTTTACCCCATTCATCAAAGGTCAAGACCCAAGACGCTGACATGGTGGTGGAATGTGAGTGTGTGTGTGTGTGTGTGTGTGTGTGTGTGCCTCTGGATCACACACAGCGGTGCTGCTGGAGTTTTTAAAGTGCTCATTGTTGTTGCTGGACCTAGAATTGTCCACCAAAGAAAACATCCAGCCAGTACTGTCTTGTGTCCAGAAATGGACCAGTGAGAGGATGACCAAGACAAATCATCAATAACTCTACATCTGCCAAGAGGACCAGCAGGTTAGGATGAATAGTTTAATTAGTCAAATTAGATCAAGTGGGTCTATTAAAGTGGCCCCTTAAAGTCATATGTGAACACACCACAACACAGCACACAGTGTGAACTGTGTGAAATTCTTTCTCTGTATTTAACCCATTCACCAAGTGAAGCAGTGGGCAGCAAGCGATGCAGCATCCAGGGAGCAGTGTGTGGGGACGGTACGGAACCTTGATCAAAGATACCTCAGTGGTGCTACTGGCAGTCCTGGGATTCAAACCCACAACTTTCCAATCACAGGGGTAACTCCCTAACCATCAGGCCACCAGCTGCCACCAAAGCAGATGTAGTGTCTGAAAAGCTCGCCAGTATGCAGTTACCTATATTGTACTGGAAGACTAACCCCGACCGAAACTTAACCTCTAGTGATGTGCAGGTCAGGACTTTTATGACTGGCACCCGCCCGACCCATTATGAGAGCAGCCAGCCCCGCCCAACCTGAAGAAACGTTTGTTAATCAACGACCCCCAGTATTTCTGCAAGTTATTTATTACTTAGTCGAGACATTGCTATGTCACTTTTTGACCCTGCCCGGAACTGCAAGTTTTCTAATAAACCAACCCGAACCCGCTTGAGCCGCGGATCACTGTTAACCGAAAAAGAAATGGGTTTTTTTTTTTTCCACTTTCAGCTTTAATCAGTGAAGTATGGAACATTATAAAGTCAGGGTCATTTAGTACAGAGTTTTTTGCTCCTCTGGTTTTCCTCCAAGACACGTTTGTCCTAAAACTGTCCAAAAATGAATATAAGAGCAGCTGCTATCTGACATCACTGACCGCAAAACTCCTCTGCCTTAAACAGAAAACACAGAGTTACAAAAAAAAAATACAATTATCTCAATGACCTTGTCCTTTGACTGCATTTCTGAACAATAGGAGTGTTACTAAGAGAACAGTCTACACACACTAACACACACACACACACACTCACACAGAGACATGTGTGTGACTGGCTCAAACACATTGAAATAGCTACCTGATGAGTAAAAGAAAAACTTCCTGGAAAACAGGAGTGAGTTCAGAGCTGGCCCAAAGTTCTTGGCTAATCCTAATCAACAAAATTATGCCCTAGTTCCAGGGCATCAAACCCACAAGCCAATCGAAGCTGGCTATTCAGTGGCCCACTCCCAATCACGGACGGCCAAACTAGCGCTTGACGCTGACCTCGCAGACATTATGCAATCAAACCTCAGAAACAAAACTTGTGACTAAAAAAACTTGAAGCGATCTCAAGACGACCACGTTGATCTCTACACTGAGGCGCCAGTTTTACTGAGTCAGTTTGGTTATTGACTGTAAACCTGCAATAAGGAGATGTAAGGTAGACTTTATGGACACAGTTTGGGGAAGAACCTTTTCTATTCCAGCATGACTGTGGGGGCATGGTGTTGTCCAAAAAGTCTTGGTGTGCTGAAACAGTAAGATTGCCCTTCACTAGAAGTAAGGGATCTAGCACAAACCCTGAAACACAGGTGTCCCCATACTTTTGTGCACGTAGTGTGTATATTTATAAACACATATACAAACATACATTGTGCATTTGAGTTTATGAACAAAATATATAGAGAGAACGTGTCAGGGCGAAAACAGCATGTACGCAGCTCCATGCAGCGAGGCTTTAAATTTATAAGTCTTTAGAACTTGTCCTAGTCTTGGTCACCAGGCCTGCTTTGCTACAGATTAACAGTTTATTGCACAAATTCCCCATCAGCTTACAAAGTGGCCTGCCAGATCACAGTTTCTAAACACACACGTACACACACACACACACACACAAAGCACCTGCAAGACATCTGAGACCTACTACACCCTCTGTATGGGCATGAATGAGGCTGATACCACTCAGTGAGTCGTCAGATTTAGCACTGTTCTTGGGCTGCCACCTAGTGCTCACAGAGTGATTCTCCACTGGTTCAAATTATAGACCTCAGACAAAATCATGTTATTGTTCAAAGGTTAGTCTTAGCCAGACAAAAGAACAAATCCTTGTATAATATCTTCATGGTACTTAACTCTATTTTGTTTTCTTTATTTTTTAACATAATGTGAACATATTAGCTGGCCAAATATACTCTGGACAGTGTTCTACTGGGAAAGCTTGAGTCATGGCATTCATATGGATGTTACTTTGACATAAAACAACCTACACTATATGGACCAAGGTATTGGAACACCTGAGCATTACACCAACAGGGACTTTAAATAGATTGCATTCAAATACATAGACTTTAATATAGAGACGGTTTCCCCTTTGCAGTTATAACAGCTTCCACTCTTCTTGGAAGGTTTTCCACAAGATTTTGGAGTTTCTGAGCCATTCATTCATGTGGCCATTCATTCTGTAGAGCATTTATGAGGTCAGCCACTGATACTGGACGAGAAGGTCTGGCTCACAATGGGCCAGTCAAGTTCTTCCTCACTGAACTCATCCAGCCATGTCTTTATGGAGCTTGCTTTGTGCACTGGGGCACAGTCATGCTGGAATAGAAAGGGTTCTTCCCCAAACTGTGTCTGTGTGTAAGAGGCCTAGCCCAAACCCTGAAAAAACAGGTTTGTCCCAATACTTTTGTCCATATTGTGTACCTAAACATTTTTGCAGACCAAGTACACACAAGGAAACGATATTCCTTGATGGCAATGGCCGCTTTCAGTCGGATAATCCATCCAGCCACACTGCAAAAATTGTTCAGGAATGGTTTGAGGTGCGTGACAAGAGTTTAAGTTGTTGGATCCTAATCCAACTGATCATCTGTGGGATGTGCTGAACTAGTCTCATCCATGGAATCCCCACCTCAGAACTTACAGGATCTGCTGCTGAAGTCTCGATGCCAGATGCCACAATACGACTTCAGAGGGTTTGTAGAGTCAGTGCCTCGGTGCTTCAATGGGTGAGAGCTGTTTTAGTGGCACAAGGGGGACCTACACAGTGTAAGGCAGGCAGGTGATTTATATGTTACAGCTGATCAGTGTATATTGGAGTGTTCTTTTTTTCATTCTCTGATATAATTAAAAGTATCTCCATGCCATAAATTATGGAAGCTGGTTATTGTAGGAAATTATTTTTAGGTCACATTATTAGATAAGGGAAAGATTCATTTTAGGAATTTACTAATACACATCAGATTTCAAGTTCTTCTTTGTAAAAGCATCATTAAACCGTTTTCTTATTTCACGTTTGCCGTCACCGATTAGATTTGCCTCATTACTGCAACCTTGATTTTCAAAACAAAATCCCTCAACACGGAGGCCCAGCTCACACATCATCAAGTGCTGACCTGTATTGAGTACCATTATTTGATTAGCAGCAAACATTACTTTGGAAACTGAGCGCAAAAATTGCTAGCTAATGACATGGCAAGGGCAATTTAGCAAATGCATAACATTTGTACAGGTACGGTACTGTGCAAAACCCTTAAGGCACCTGTGCAAATTCTTTAAAGCCATTTTTCTCAGTGCATGATTCTCAGTGTCTTTCTGCTAGAAACATTAACATCGAATAAATACAAAGAAACAAGAAAGCAATACAAGATATCAAGATTTGTTTTGTTTGTAAAAAAAAAAGTTGATATTTTGTGAGCTGGTGAGGAGAACACAGGTTCGGTGTCAGAATTATCCTCTGTTTCCTTCAGCCATTGTTTGGATTTGTGAAATTCCATCAGCAGCTCCTGATTTAATTTAAAGGGGGCATATGCAAAAATATAATAAAATATAACACATTTATATTTAGGGTTTTTGTGTCTTAAAATACACCCCTGATGGCTCTTGGAATAATGGCACAGAGGTCTTAAAGGTGACATATTATACCTCTTTTTAAACAAGTTCTAATAGATCTATGGGCTATACAAAACATGTTCATTAAGTTCTTTGCACAAAATCACTCTCACATAGAGATCTCACCAGCTTTATTCTTGAAAATTTCAGTCTCTTTCAAAATGAGCCGTTTCAGGGCTCTGCCACTTTTATGCAAATAAGCTGCTGCTGGCTTTGCCCCACCTATCCCATGCCTATGCTGCGCGTTTAACACACATGAAACAGAGGTGCTATACAGCCCGATATGTTCAGATTTGTGTTGTTCTTGCAGCCAACACCACAACACTTCATGAGTGACTTGCCTTTGCCTGTAGCCATAGCACTCTGAGTCTTACACGTGCTCGTAAAGCCAGCAGACAAAAATGGCGGATCTTGGCGGAACTTATCTAGTGGGTGGGGGCTCGGCAGGTGAGGGGTGGTTCTATGCAAATTTCCTTATTCTGATGTCAGAATAAGGGAGCCATCGAAACGGCTTGTAGAAGCATATGATTTCTGACACCAAAATCTTTCAGTTGACTCTCAGAAAATGGATGGATGTTCTTTTTTCGTGCTTGGAGCTTGTATAGGAGCAGTAGAGACCCAAATGGAAATAACAAACGATGCAGAAAGTGAGTTTTGCATAATATGTCCCCTTTAATGAAAGACTGATAGAGTCAAACCAAGTTTCCGATGGAAACTACAAGTAATACTGGACCTCCACAAGGAGCACATCGATATAACGCACATACTTACTGAATGTTATTTGTATTTATTCTTTTGTGTTATTTAATATATTTTGTAAAGTGGCTCATTACAGTCACATGTGAACACACAGTGTGAACAGTGTGAAATTCTTTCTGTGTTTATCCCATTCACCAAGTGCAGCTGTGGGCAGCGACGCAGCACCCAGGGAGCAGTGTGTGGAAACGGCACCTTGATCAAGGGTACCTCAGTGGTGCCACTGGCAGTCAAACCCACAACCTTCTGATTGCAGGGGCAACTCCCTAACCACCATACCACCAGCTTCCCCATATATGTAATTTTAACATGAAAAATAAGTCTCTGCTCATCTAAACAGTTTTTAAATATTATTTGCACAAGTGCCTAAGACTTTTGCACTGTGTTTTATATTCATAACACAATGTTCAAATTTTTTTTAGATGAGCAAGTTCTAAGTCGGACATTTCCCAATTTAAATATCTGAAAAGGCTACAAAGCAAAGCAAAAAAGAATAAGAAGCAACAGTATATATGATTATCAACATTAGTTCTTCACGCACCAACTAATGATGAACAGTCATTTGTCAACATAATACTGAAACCTGTGAATCAGTTAAGTGCAGTGAAAGATAGGATGTTAGCCCAACCCTTCTCATGCTGCTAACTACTGTGTGATAGTGGAGAGATCTACACTGTAGGAATGAACTTGCACTGGGTGAGAAATGGGAAAATGTACAAAATATAACATGGAATCAAAGGAAAGGGCATAAGTTGGATTATTATATTTCTGATTAGATATGAAATAATACACATTGTCATACTGCCCAGCCCTGTTGTTGAAGAACTTGAGCTAAACCCAACAGTTCTGGTCGACTGTAATGTTAGGTCCATCATTAAGACTACAACGCGGTCTAAGGATTACAAACTTTCAGTGCTAATGCAGCATTCCTGTAGGTCCTCATTATTTAAAAAAGGCAAATCTGAAACATGTTTTGAAGTCAGGCCCCAGAAGAGGTGACCTCTAGCTCTGGAACTTGCAAAAAGCTCTCATCTAAAAAAAGACAAGAAAACGTGTCCAGAGTGCATCTGATTGTGGATTTGAACAATGACCAGTTTCATTCTTCTGTCTTCCATCTGAAGGTTTAAAGGTCTCCTCAAGGCTCAGAAGCCAAGAGAGCCGCAAACTCAATGAGCGTCCGAGTGGGTCTGCCAGACATTCCCTTCCGTAGGTAGGGAACCTCATCCTTATTGGCCATCACACCAGCAATATCCAGATGAGCCCAGTGACTGGCTGTCACAAACTCCCTTAGGAATGCAGCAGCTGTACAGGCTCCACCAGAGCTGTTGAGAGAAACAGGTCATCAATAAAGTAGCAACAAACATACAGGCACTGGAACAATATCCCTATTTGAACATGATTAAAATGTGACTTTATTCTTAAACTACTCTGTGATCATATTTCTGTCCAGATTGCCATGTACAGGCTGAATTTCCTGCCGTTTTTGACCCTATTCATGAAGCACATCTTCATGATTTTACAGGCAGTCTCTTTGCATTGGGGGAAGGTACTTGATCACCAACTACTCGCTTTATTTAGTATTCTAGTCCAGAGGTCCCCTTTCTGGTACTGAGACGCACAGAAAGACAAAGTAAAAATATTTTATTGATTAGAGACTGAAAGATCTTTTATTTTGGCGAAAAAAAAAAATGCTAGTCTCGGTCACGTGATCAAAAATGTAGCCCACAAGTTAACAAAAATGCATAAAAAAAATAAACACTCCGTTTTTAGTTGGATCTATACCAGTCCGTGAAAATACTATTTTACATGAAACTGGTTCGTGGTGCAAAAAAGGTTGGGGTCCGCTGTTCTAGTCCACATTAACACTTTTGCTAACAATTAACACCATTAACAGTGTATAGAGAGTTTTGTTAGCGATATAGGACAGAACAGATGGAATTTTGATCTTTAAGCTTTATGCATGTATGTGAGGAGTGCATGTACACAATGTGGACAAAAGTATTGGGACACACCCGTTTTTCAGGGTTAGGGCTCGGCCCCTTATTTCCAGTCAAGGACAATCTTAACGCTTCAGCAAACCAAGACATATTGGACAACACCATGCTTCCAACTTTGTGAACAGTTTGGGGAAGAACCTTTTCTATTCCAGCATGACTGTGCCCCAGTGCACAAAGCAAGCTCCATAAAGACATGGCTGGAGGAGTTCAGTGTGGAAGAACTTGACTGGACCAGACAGACCCCTGACCTCAACCTCATCCAACCCCTTTGGGATGAACTGGAACAGAGATTGTGAGCCAGATCTGACCTCATAAATGCTCTACAGAATGAATGGACACAAATTCTCACAGAAACTCCAAAATCTTATGGGAAGTCTTTCAAGAAGAGTGGACGCTGTTATAGCAGCAAAGGGGGACCAACTCCATATTAAACACTATGTATTTGAATGAAATGTCATTAAAGTCCCTGTTGGTCAGGCATCCCAATATTTTGGTCCATATAGTGTAGACATGATTAACTTGTTTAGGAGCACTGAACTGGCAGTGTGTTCTTAATATTGTTGAACTCTGTTGAGTGATGTTGAATGTGTAAAGCTTGTGTGCATGCACAATTACCGGCTATATTTTCCAATGTTGTTCAGGTCTGCCAGAGCACTCTCTGTGACTTGTCTAGTATAGTGCTGAAACAATGGCATCCTCCACACTCTGTCACCTGTGATGACACTGGCCTGCAAATACACACACACACAACTACCATTAAAGGAGGGAACACTTTTACTTATAAACATTTAGGCAGTATTACCAATAAGCCAGTTAATGTATGCCTCGTTCTTAGTCACTTACCTTATGCAGCTTCTCCCAGAGCCAGTCAGAGTTAGTGAAAACCCCTGCAGCAGCAGAACCCAAAGCTACATCCATAGCACCTGGCAGATGAGAAAAAGATTACAGCTGGAAGCCTATGCAACCTGATATAGCAACCCAAAGTTATATATGTAGCTACTTTAATTACAATTTGATAAATTCGAATTGTATGTATATACACTATATGGACAAAAATATTGAGACAGTGCGAGCAATCCTAATGCTTCAGCATACCAAGACATTTTGGACAACGTCATGCTTCCAACTTCGTGGACACAGTTTGGGGAAGAACCTTTTCTATTCAAGCACGACTGTGTCCCAAATGCACAAAGCAAGCTCCATAAAGACATGGCTGGATGAGTTCGGTGTGGAAGAACTTAACTGGCCCGCACAGACGTCAACCTCGTCCAACTCCTTTAGGATGAACTAGAACGGAGATTGCGAGCCAAACCTTTTCGTCCAACATTAGTGCCTGGCCTCATAAATGGGCACAAATTCTTACAGAAACACTCCAAAATCTTGTGGTAAGTCTTCCAAGAAGAGTGGAAGCTGTTTTAGCTGCAAAAGGGGGGCAGGTGGGGGACCAACTCCATATTAAAGTCTATGCATTTGAATTCAATTAGAAACATTAAAGTCCCTGTTGGTGTAGTGGGCGGGTGTCTCAAAACTTTTGTCCACATGGTGTATCTGTAGATGTATAAAACATTTGTAGTTTGTTACATTAGTGAGACAGTTGGACAAAACAGAGTGAGGATATATTTGTACATGTCTATATGTGAGACAGAGAGACGGGCACTGTGAGTACAGGTACCTGTGAGGGTAGCAGCATTGACTATCGCCCTGGGATTAAAGCTGTGAGCGTAGCACAGAGCGTCGGCCAAAATCAGACGACCCTCAGCATCAGTGTTATCGACCTATTGGAGCAGATCCTTTTTTTTTCAGCACACAACACATTATGTGGCATGTACAGACATCGTTCGATCAGTCAGTGGTATGTGAAAAATACCTGAATGGTTTTGCCGTTCTTGGCACGCACCACGTCCCCGGGTTTGTTCGCTTTCCCGCTGGGCATGTTCTCACAGAGTGGCGTCAAACCTGAGCACAAAGAATACATTTCATATAAATGCCAAGAATGTTAACAGCCTTATCAAATTTATAGAAGAGCTGGAATGTTCCCAAATGAAACTACAGTTTTTGGTGCCATGCGTGACACGAAGTAGGGATGAAGAATGTCTATATAAATATATTTCCTCCATGTTACATAGCAAAAAATAGATGAATGAATAGGCATTCGAAAAAATGTGTCAGCTAGTCATTGGATAATGCAGGACTTGACTGTACCTGGACATCTGCACTTACATTCATATTGTTTGGCAGACAATATTACTGACAGTATTATTTATTAAGCGACTTTCCACACATCACAGATGTAGACGAATGTAGTGTAAGGAGTCTTGCCCATGGACTCTTATAGGTGTAGTGGAGTGAAACCCAGGGTAGAATTCGAACCCCACTCTCCTGCTTGGAAGGCAGCAATGTTACTCACTACACCACTCACTCCTGCATTTTGGTTTTCTCAGTCCAACTGCAAACAAATGAGTGCTTATTCATCTGAATGCAAGCAGCAAACAGTTGTCATCTCTGCACACAAATAAACCCGTCAGAGCAAGATTTACACTGGATGGAACAAAGTATTGGGACACACCTGTTTTTCAGGGTTTGGGCTAGACCCCTTACTTCCAGTGAAGGACAATCTTAATGCTTCAGTAGACCAAGACATTTTGGACAACGACATGCTTCCAACTTTGTGGACACACTTTTCTATTCTAGCAAGACTCTGTCTCAGTGCACAAAGAAAGGTCCACAGAAAACCACCAAAATCTAGTGGAAAGCCTTCCAAGAAGAGAAGAAGCTGCAAAGGAGGGACCAACTCCATATTAAAGTCTTTGTATTTGAATGTAATGTAATTAAGGTCTCTGTTGGTGTAAATGGTCAGGCGTCCCAAAACTTCTGTCCATATAGTGTAGGTCAAGTTGCTGAACCAGTATTTCAGAACAGTCTTACACTTACAGTGAAATGGGTTTCATTGTGCAGTATTTCCATACTAATTAGTATTTGGGGGTATTTGTATGTTTAGCAGAAATTGCTTCAGTTTATTGCTGTTTTTAATGCCGTTATTTTTCAGGCTTGGATATGTTATTTGACTAATGTGGAAAAACAGGCCTCAGGGCCGCCACCCGAATGGTTCATATTTTTGCTCCAGCCCAACTTGTGACACATAGGAATAGCACAAAAATGTAGACTGTCTAAGGGGTCCTTTGGGTCCATTTCGAGGACTTCCCAAGTACATGAGGGGTAAGGACAGCAAAAAATAAACAAATAAAATACACATATAAATCAAGTTAAGTGGACAGACCTATGATGTTGATTGGGAGTTTCAGAGCAGCGGCTGTGACAATGGCAGAACACACGGTAGCAGCTCCGCCCATATCCGCCCTCATGGCATCCATACCAGATGAAGGTTTCAGTGAGATTCCACCACTGAGACACACAGACATTCAAAAGCACATTTACGTTTGCAGTCCAGGTGTGGAGGTCATGAGCATGCCTGCCTGTTCACATAGGTTGTAGAAGAATGCTACCTGTCAAAAGTGATTCCTTTGCCCACTAGCACTAGAGGAGCCTGGCTGGAGCCTGTACTTCCGGTGTAATGCAGCTCGAGAAAGATAGGGGGTTCCTCGGACCCTTTGGACACGCTGAGAAAGGCCCCCATCTGCTCACTTTCAATCCACGACTGGGGTCTAAGAATGAGGGATGGAAATGAAAGATCAAAACACGTTTAAGATTATCTTTTAGTTATCCTTACAAAATCTTAAAATTGGCAACACACTGGTTAGGGCGTTGCCCTTGGAATCAGAAGGTTGTGGGTTCAAATCCCAGCACAGCTAGTGTCATCACCGAGGTACGCTTGAACACCCTTGGGCGCCTCTTGTTGGTGGCAGCCCCTTGTTTCACGTGGTGAATGGGTTAAATGCAAACAAAGAATTTCACATTGTTCACACTGTGTGCTGTGATGTGGTGTGGTGTGCTCACCGAGGGGCCACTTTACTTTACAATCATGCCAAAAATTTTAAAATCAATGCAGCTTTGGATTTACACACACTGCACATCCATTAGGAATGCATGACATATCTGTGCCATCTTTACTGTGATACTAGCAACATGCAAATGAATCTTTAAATAAATTAAATCTATAATCTTCTTAGATATTCCAGATGAGTTTCCTTGGGTGAAATTATGGATCAAGGTGATGATTCGATTCGAAACATACATCAATTTGGTTAAAACAATGCATTTACATCTTTATTTTATTTTACAACTAGCACAGTACAATGGCAGCATGTAGCTGTAACACTAATTATTTCCTTCAGTTTTCAGCCAAGTCTCTTTAGGGAGAGGGAGAGGGAGAGAGAGATGCAATCATTGACTTACTCAAACCTTTACCTTTTATGAATGGTCACTTTGTCTGAGAAGGGTGACAGCTTCTGCTCTATGGTTTCTGCAAAGACTGTTGGTGTGACGTGGTTGGCCGGGGCTTCCATTAGTCTCCTGGCCAGGTTCTGTCCTTCTCCATACAGAATGCCCTTCTCCCATGCTGCTGTATCTTCCCTGCACAGTTAAAGGAATGGATGTAGTAAGCCAAATTTTGGTGTCCAATTTTGGTTCATGGATAAAATTACAAATGAACTAAAGGATCAATTATAGATCACCGCATTGTCATGACTTGATCTGATGGTGGCGATTCAACTGCACTGAAGGCTAAAATCAACGCTAAAGTCACTTTTATTAGTGAAAAATGTGTACTGATTTTATTGTCTGTGGAGGAACTACACTATATGGACAAAAGTATGGGGACACACCCCTTAATTACTGAATTCAGGTGTCCCCTTACTTCCAGTGAAGGGTAATCTTAATGCTTCAGCAGACAAAGACATTTTGGACAACACCATGCCTCCAACTTTGTGGACACAGTTTGGGGAAGAACCTTTTCTATTCCAGCATGACTGTGCCTCAGTGGACAGAGCAAGCTCCATAAAGACACGGTTCTCGTCCAACATCAGTGTCTGACCTCAAAAATGCTCCACAGAATGAATGGGTACACATTCCCACAGAAAAACTCCAAAATATTGTGGAAAGCCTTCCAAGAAGAGTGAACGCTGTTATACTTGCAAAGGGAGGAATAACTCAATATTATTTATGTATTTGAATATAGTATCATTACAGTCACTGTTGGAGTAAAGGACACGCGTCCCAATACTTTTGTCCATATAATATATTCACACCTTGTAAATAGTTCCTGCATTGTATTTAAAAGTCTGAATTGTAGTGAAAAATGAGGTGAAATCTGACGCATGATGCACTGAACTGCTGATTAAAGAATCATAACAGAATCAAAGCCTTTAAAGAAATGTACACTTTCAGAATATAATGGTTCTCAAGTGAACAAAAAGTCACATGAACATTTATATTGCAGCTGTGATTGCCAGTACCTGCCAAGTAGCTGTGGTGTGACACGGACTTTCTTCTTACTCTTAAGCTCGTCATACTCAAACAAGCCGAGCACAGCACCCTCTGCTGCTGACTGACCATCGCCACAGTCATCAACCTCCACTTGAGTTGTCTCCAGATCCTGAAGTTGCCTGCAGCCCGCTGCCACACACAAGTAAGTCATAGAAACTTTTCAATCATGCTAGTTACATGCAAACAGTATCCACACTCAAACACAGAGGCCAGTATGCCTTTTCCTGGGAGGCAGGCTCAAAAAGGCAGGCTCAAAAAGGCCTGAGTGGTACCACTGGCAGTCCTGGGATTCAAGCCCACAACCTTCTGATCACAGGGGCAGATCCCTAACCACCAGGCCACCAGTTGAATGTGAAGGTTTGAATGCCCTCAGTCGAATTAAATGCATTGTTGATTTTCAAAGTGAAAAATAAGTGCACTCCTCTAGAGGAAACAACCTTTTTCAACAACTTTGGTAAAACAAAATATAAAACATGGCTAGTTCTGCAAAGGCCACATATTGCTTTTTTTTTATTTTTTTTTTATCTCTGATATGTTAAAATCATCAAATAAACAAAAAGTATTCAGTAAAATGTGTTGTCTGTAGAGGGTGTTAACTTTATTTTCACTCCAAATCAACAACAACAACAACAAAAAAAAAAGTCATTGGACCTGAGATGCCAGGAGCAAACAACTGTATGTAGCACCATAATCCCAATTCCATCATCTTGTTCATATCGCTCAGCTCTAATAGACCGCTGATGAGGGCCACATGCATAGCGAACACTTACCTGAAACAGCTGCTCGGATGTTCTCTTTGCAGTTATCCCAGTTCTCCTTACCACACACACCAAGCCCTTTCTTACCAAGACCAACTACTGCGACCCTGGGGAAATCCTGGACAAGGTGTGGAGAAAAGGATCCAAAAGAAGAAGAAATGACAGACATTTCCATAACTGACCACTGTACATTTTGTGCATTTGTATATTTATGTCTTCAAAGACTATACATGGTCTACACTTATACATGGTCTGGATGCTGCAAGGCTGTTACATTTTGACCGAACCCTCTAAAAGTGTGAGTCGAATACTGGGTATGGAAACACTCAGTTCTCAGGAAGTGGGCCTTGTTTGGTGTCCGCTTGTATGCCAGCTTTGTTAAATAAAAATCACATCTATTCACACCTTCTCCACCCAACATTTAAAACACAGCCTCCTACCAGCTATCAACGGCCGCTTAGACTGGAGTAACAGGTTTGAGGTTTCGAAGTATTTGTTACTTATTATTATTTTAACCTTTAAGTCTCTGGGGTGTGGGTGCAGGTAGAGTCTTAGTCAAGATTCTAGGTCGAATAGTCTCTGAGGAGCGAGTCCGATTCGAGTCTCAAGTCCCCGAGGAGCGAGTTCCAGTCCGGTCTGTAGTCTCTGAAGAGCGAGTCTGAGTTGAGTCTCAAGTCTCTGAGAAGTCGAGTCTCTGGAGTTTTTAAGCTGCACCTAACAACTTTCCCACATCTTCAGGTAATACGTTCTTCCATAACAGAAATCCTTCAGACTGAAGCAATATGCATACCGCTAATGATCAAATATCAAATTCGCTAATGATCAAATACTTGAGCTGAATCAGCAGGAACAACTGTGCAACGTTTCCAATTTGTGATCCTTGAAGCCCTCTGCCGAGTTGAAGCAGCAGAAAATGTGCAGGGCAAGGGGAGCTCCAGGAACCGATTAGGGAAATGTTTAAATAGAAATAACGTGTCTCAAAAGTCAGTGTATTCATACCTGGTGTAGGCCATAGAAAATTCTACTCTTTCCCCTCTTGAGAGGAGGTCCAGATCTGCAGGGAGAGAAGATAAAGTCAAGACACGCAGGTTTATTGTCATTTCAGCATACACGGTACACGGTGAAATGAAAAAACCATTACAAATGCAGAAAATATCGAGACAGCAATAAATAATAATTGTACAAACAACAGCAGTCACACCACAGGAAGTGTACAGTATATAATATAAGACAGGGTAGCCACAGTGGCAGTTGAAGTGTAAGTTATTTGTTGTTACACAAGTATGAAAGAACCTGTTAAAAGTGCCATCACTCACACTGAGAGCATCTCAGTCAGTTTGCCAGACACTGATCTGTCAAAGGTTTCTGCAGCCTCAGTGAATAGTATACCATCTCCATCTTTCTCTTTTTCATAGACACCGAGCACCAAACCCTGGAACACACAAGTTAACACCATGCAGAGGTCAAGTCAGAAATAAAAACACTGAAAACACAGATTTTTAGACACAGTTTGGGTTTCTATCAATGCCTCGTTTGGGAAATGTCCTCATATTCGAATTTTTCAGAGCAGCATTCAAGGTTAAATGAAGAATTTGACTAAGAAACCTCGTTTCAAGGAGCTGGACTTACTTTGGCAGCATTCGATGAGCTTCTAGACACAGAAAACAGTCCACAATTGTGTGCCTGGACTCCATACAGGAACGATTTTCTAAATCGTAGCAGCATTTTGTGTTAAATATATCTGTCAGCACACTTTTAATCAGTAAAGCAAGACTGAAAGAGATAACCGGAGGCGCTCATGCCTCATGTGGCACGACAAAACACCCTATCGCCTTTTACTACGTCTTAAAAAGGCGACATGCCCTTCCTCCAGCTGATCTGGGGTCAGTGTTGAGTCCCGTTTTGCATGTGCAACTAAACACAATTGCCTGCAAATTTCTTAGTACATTAACATGCCTTCTATGAGGCTGCACGACACATTTTTTTAATTAAAGAAACATTCCGTGCTATAAAAAGGAGTTTGGTTGGCCAAGTGAATCAGTTTTTTTTTTTTCTAAAGAACCGATTCGTTGATGATTCACACATCGCCACTGTGTGGTTTGAGTGGCACCTGGGTAATCTAAACACACTCTTTTAGTAACCTCAAATAAATGCTGAATAACCCCGGTATTGGATTACACAGCGAGCTTTGCAAACATATTTTGCAGATGCAGCGATTCGGAATCGATTCGAATGATTCATTTAGAAGAGTCGGCTCAAAAGAATCGATTCTGACAGATTCTGACATCGTCAGTGCGTGGTTTAAGTGGCACCTGGATGAGAATCAGTGCCTAACCCTTCAGTGCACTCCAATAAGCGCTGTCTACTCTCTGTTTTGAATTAGACAACAAGCTTTGCAAACACATATTTTGCAGATACAGTGATTCTGAATCGGTTCGATCGTGTTCAGTAAGAGGAGCCGGTTCAAAAGAACCGATTAACTGGCTAGCCGGACCTTGCTAATCTTGGGGTCAGTATGACACTGAACTTAATCACACTCCCTATTAAGTGACCTCCAGAAAAGTTGTGAACACGTTGTCTTGCTTTGATTTATACTGCATGCAAAACTTTCAGAAAGTACATATTTTAAGTTATTTAATTATTAAGCCCTTTTCTTTTGGGAAAATACGCGCGTGGATGTGAAACTAAGAGCATGTCCATTTATTTGGTGCTTTAATAATAAAATATGGAAGTTAATGTGATGGGGAAAGGCTCAGGACTGAAGAAAACGTGCTCTTCCATGCTGCTGTGACGGCACCGAGGGGCTAGTGCTAAAGAGTGCGCCCCCCTTGGAGCCCTATTGCGCATGACAGCAACTCCTGCATGCAACAGCCTGGTGACTGGGTTAGGCTCCGTGTTTTGTTGTTTTTCTCCAGCTCTGTAGGTTTTGACTGGCTTTTTCGAGTGCAGGGAGTGGTCCTGGAGCCGTGGAAAAGTAGGACGAGGTGCATAGGGGGAGACGGAGAGGTTTTGGACACCAGGAGACACAGGAGTCCGGCTCCTGCAGGGGCTTCCGTAACGAGTAGGCCTGCTGACCCACATTCAGAGAGCCCTGCCAGGGTGAGCCAGAGTGAGTAGGACACGGTGTGCCTTAGCCTCTCAGTGTGTCCGTATTAAACTGCTTCTCATGTTTTGAAGTAAGCCGGGCTGCTTTACCTGCTATCCGGGTGCAGAGGTTTGGAAAGTGGCGCTGGAGTGCCTGGAGAGGCTCGGGGCGCGGGACGCGCTCCTCTCCTAGCCCGGGATCTCCATGCGCGGCTCAAAGTCAGGAAAGTCTCGCACAACGCTCTCTGTGTCAGGACAGGTAGTGTGTGTTGTTAATTGCAGCTTTGTAACTCTATAACTCTGTTTTTTGAGACCCCCTCTGTCTTCGTTTCCCGCGTATACGGTTAGTCCTGCACCTACAGGCGCTGTCATAAGGTCCAGCGTCTCTGTGTGGAACGAAGACTGACTGGCCAGCTGCGTTAATTGCACTATATTATGCTATACCGAGCTGTAGTACCATATAGTACACTATACTACACTGTATTATACTGTACTACCGTAAAGTACACTATACTACTCGATATTATATACCAGACTGCTGCCATATAGTACACTATACTACAGTGTGTTATGCTATACCGTGCTGTAGTACCCTATAGAATACTATTCTACGCTGTATTCTACTGTACCGTGCTGTACTACCATATAGTACACAATACTACTCAAAATTATTATATACCATACCATACTATGCTACCATATAATACACCATATCACACTGTATTGTACTATATTGTGCTGTCCTACCATATACTATACTGTGCTGTACTTCCATATAGTACGCCATATACTACACTGTTATACCAGACTATACCACACTGTTCTGTGCTATACCATACTCTACTCCCTATAGTACATTAAACTACACTGTATTATATTATACCATACTATACTACACTATAGTACACTATACTACACTGTATTATGCTATACCGTAGTTAACTGGCCTATAGTATACTCTATTATTCTGTACCTTTCTATACTATCCTGTTTTAATTATTCAACACTGTTTTATGCTATACCATGCTGAACTACACTGTGCTATACTGTACCTAACATTACTGTATTGCACTGCACTTTACCATGATGTACTACGCCATATTCTGCTATACTACGCTGTACTATTCTATTCTGTGCTACGCTATACTGTATTTTACTATACTGTACTACGGCATATTCTGCCTGGACACTTCATTCTCAGAATGTAGTTTTTTCACTAAATTCAGTAAATTGGTAGTTACGCCCACAATATTGGCATATTCAGTTCATTAGGTATACTGTGAGATTCAGCGTACACAATGCTTTAAATGCCACCACAGCATTTTAGTCTAAGAAAACGCCATTTATTTTTTAGATTTTGTAGAGTAGCTCTGGGATAACTAGCCCCCACTACTCTGTATCAGTTTGTGCTCCCACGCTTTATTAGATGTTTGTTCGCTTTATTATTGGTACGAGCACCTTCACAGCGTATGCAGTACTGATGCTCATGATTTAATATTTTATCCCAGGTGTGCCAAACTGCAGTCCTGGAGGTCTCGCACAGTTTGGTGATTCTCCTTCTCTTAATGCCGGCTAAATCTGGCAATAAGGGGCTGAGTTGAGTCAGGCGTGTGTGAATAGGGAAATCGACAAACTGTGGCTCTCGGACGCACAGTGCTGCAAAGGAGTTTGAGAGGAATTAAAGGGGACATATTGTGCAAAACTCCTTTTGTGTTTCCATTTGGGTCTCTACTGCTCCATCCGTTTTCTGTGTGTCAATTGAAAGATTATGGTGTCAGGAATCATATGCTTCTATAAGCCGTTTAGGCGGCTCCCCTATTGTGACGTCAGGATGAGGAAATTTGCATAGAACCACCCCTCACCTGTCGAGCCCCACCCACTAGATTAGCTGCCATTTTTGTCGGCTAGTTTTACGGGCACGTGCATTAGACGCCAGAAACCACTTGCTGCGTTCGTGAAGGTGTTTGTGCAGGTGGCTCCTCTTCATCTTGCTCTGGGCCCGACTCGGGTTCGAACATAAAGCGTTGGATTGCGCCTCTGTTTTCTGCCATTTTCACGTGTGGTAAACGCGCAGCGTAAGCATGGGATGGGTGTGGCATGGCCAGAAACAGCTCATTTGCATAAAAGAGTCCTTAAACGGCTCATTTTGAAAGGGACTGAAACTGTCAGGATAAGAGCTGGTGAGATCTCTTTATGTGAGAGTGATTTTGTGCAAAGAACTTCATGAACATGTTTTGTATAGCCCATAGACCTGTTATAACTTGTTTAAAAACAAGAGGTATAATATGTCCCCTTTAAGACCTCTGTGCCATAATTCCAAGAGCCATCAGGGGTGTATTTGTAAGACAGAAATACCCCAGATATAAATGTTATATTTTATTATATTAATGTTATTACTGTCATATATTTCAAATATATGGCATTTCTTTCCTAATGCAATTCTGTGATAATATTGTAAACTGAAATTTGATATTTGCACATATCTGTACTGTACAAGCTATATGCGCTTCTCCATTGTGTGGTACTATTTTGACATACAATTTAGTGTGCAAGTATGTAGTTTTGGATGCAACCTTTTGCTTAAAATGATACTTTAGTGAACAGGACAACCTGAGACTACACTGTGACTTTCTATTTCCAAATGATTCTCAACACCACTTCTTTTCGTATTTCCTTGTAGCTCCCCGTGCCTGAGAGAAAGGCCATCTGGCACATTGACCTCTGTGGTCAATATTCGAACTTTCAGCACTGACCTCGGCAAGGCTGACGTTACAAAAAAACACAAACAGCATCAAGGTGAGGACGGCATCTCACAGACACCAAAATAAACAAAGCAGTGCCATGGTATATTATGACATTCACTGTCCTTATAAAACCCTCCAGTAGTTTACAGGATTTCTATAAGAATTGAATTATCCAGTCACAACTGCAGTATTACTGTAGTGTTAGTACTATTTTATTAATACTACAGTATTACTGTAGTGTTACTGTGCTACAAGATACTGTTCAAGTATTAGAAATTGATACAAAACAGCACTACAGGAATATTGTGAAGATCTTTATAGGAGAATTATACAAGACTATAGAAGTCCTAATGGTGTTATATTAGTACTATATACATATCTCCATAGTGTTCCTATATATTTATAGATCCACTCTGTACATATGAACGTGTGTACATACGTCCATATTTATATTTCTAGATTGTATAGTGTACATTTTATACTTTACTCTTGGATAAAGTTTTAATTCTATTCTGTTTGTTAATTTTCACTGCTCTTACCTTTGTACTGTCCACTTTCTGCTGTGACAATGCAATTTTCCCACTTGTGGGATTAAGAAAGGTTTATCTTATCTTATCTTTTCTGTGTTTGTGTGTGTGTTTAATTCTGCAGGTTCCACTACTTCTTCCAATGTCTTCCCAATGCTCAAAGTGTTTTTTTCCCCAGACTGACCCATGAAACATCAGCATGAGCTCTATAGACAGGTAGGATTTATGACTCATAAACTACACTACAGACCCTTATTGTTATTTTTTTGTTAATGTGTGTGACGTAATGTTTTAATGTCATTAAAACGTTCATTGACTTCATAATACATTTCTGAGAGCAGCCCAGAAACAGACAATACCTTAAATGTTTCAGACTCTGCCTGCTCAGTCATTTTGCCCATACCTTTAAAATTAATGCAGTAGATCCATTTGTCGTATGCCTGGTAATTTTTGGCATTGCAAATGATCATTTCTGCCAAGTGATAAAATCCCATCAAGTGAGTGACTCCCTTTTTGGCAATGAGTGTGTAAACACTCTTAAATATGTCAAATACACCCTTCACATCCCAGTTCATACACAGTGAATGAAGTTGAATTCGTTATCTTTGCGATGTCACGAGAGCCACCCATTTACATATATCTGCTCCTTTAAAAAGCAGATTAGCTCCATCCATTCCTATTGAAGTTTACCTACATACACTATATGGACAAAAGTATTAGGACGCCTGACGATCGCTCCAACAGGGACTTTAATGACACTGCATTCAAACACATAGACTTTAATATGAAGTTGGTCCCCCCCTTGCAGCTAGAACAGCTTCCACTCTTCTTAGAAGGATTTCCGCAAGATTTTGGAGTTTCTGTGGGAATTTGTCCCCATTCATTCTGTAGAGCATTTATGAGGTCAGTCACTGTTGTTGGATGAGAAGGCCTGGCTTACAATCTCCATTCCAGTTCATCCCAAAGGTGTTGGATGGGGTCGAGGTCAGGGCAGTCAAGTTTTTCCACACTGAACTTATCTAACCATGTGTTTATGGAGCTTGCTTTGTGCACTGGGGCACAGTCATGCTGGAATAGAAAAGTTCCCCAAACTTTGTCCACAAAGTTGAAAGCATGACATTGTCCAAAATGTCTTGTTGTGCTGAAGCATTAAGATTAAGCCCTCTATTGGACGTAAGTGGTCAAGGCCAAACCCTGAAAAAACAGGTGTGTCCCAATACTTTTGTCCACGTCATGTGTGTCAGTCTGAAAAGCACAGTACTAATACAACCCATTGAATTCTAAGGAATAAACAGAGGTTGAAAATTTTTCTCATAAGAATTAATTTATTATGACGCACAAATCCATCAAATGTTGTAAGTGGGCATCAGGAGAAAAGATAAACTACAAGAAAAATATAGAATATGGGCTCTTGACGTTTGATGGATGTTTTATGCTGTTCTAGGTAGGTAGTGCTGGTCCTAGATCTGTATATAGAACAGCCTTTAAAGGCCGCTAGACTCTTCACTACAAAGAATATAAAAAAAATGCTTATGTTGTCAGTATAAATTTCAGCTTTTAATGAAGCTTTCAGTGTCAGTACTCATTCATCTGCAAACGTAATTGAGTTTGGTTGCTGCTCAGTCAGTGTAGTTTATCATGTCTGATTAAAATGCACTGCAGTAATTAATGAAATGATGTTCACTGTTTAGTTTAATTTACTGTGGTGAATGGACTCCAGTAGTTTAACTTGAACTGGTTTGCATGAAAATGGGAAACACATTCAAAGGAACATGCCGAAGTGTTTCCTCAGACTGCATAACTTACGTTCTTTTAAACATGTGTGCTCTCACGCATGTATACATGCACACACACCCTTGCGCTTATTTTGCTCTTGTTTATATCAGTGTCCGCCTAAAATAAGCTTGCACAGAGTCTTCAGTTATAGCCTATTTATAACTGTATAGCTACACTTTGCTGCATGCTTTCCTGTGCGCTCTCTCTCTCTCTCTCTCTCTCTCTCTCTCTCTCTCTCTCTCTCTCTCTCTCTCTCTCTCTCAAAATGTTTCCACACTTTTATATTTTCATTGTAAACAGTGAGGGCTAGAAGAACAGTAATTGATTTCCACCTTTTTGGAGCCCAAAGAAGCTTTAAGATGAAGATTTTCATGTGATGCTCTTGTGAAAGCAGCGCTGCATCAGTGGCTACACGGCCAACCAAAAACATTATTTGCTGAAGGCTTAAAAAATTGATGCAATGCTGGGAAAACTGTATCACAAAGGAAGGTGACTATGTAGAAAAGTGAAGTCGTTTGTTTTTGAAATTCTTTTTGAGTTAAAAACGTGCGGAAACTTCTTGAATGACCCTCGTACTTATAAGGATAGTGATGCAAAAAAAAAAAACTGTCTCAGACAGGACTGCAACTATCACATTTGCCCTTGAATACAGCTCTGGAAAATAATAAGAGATAACTCATTCTGCTTTATGAGGTACTGATTAGTGATCGCCTGAATCACATCTTATTTAATGAGGAAAAGTATAAAAACTCTGCTGTAATCAACACTCTCCTCTCACAATGAGACCAGTTGGATGGTAAAAAACTACTAGAAGTTCGTAATAATTGGCATTTTGTTTAAGACTGAACAAGAGGTTAGTTTTCTTCAAATTATTCAAGTTCTGTAAACACTGCATCATTTCTCTTATTTTGATGTTTTGTCATTTGATATAAAATTATGCTTTGAAGAACAATATTTTTTATTTGGAAATGAGGAGAAATATTGTGTCACATCCGTGGCTGAGGGGGAGTGAGGCGAGGCACATGCAGGTTCCATTTGATGGATTTTTATTACAAAACGACACAGACTCTGCACAAAAACCAAAACCAAAGAGGCTCGAGGGCCTCAAAGTACACATAAAACAGGGACGCGAGAGGAACGGGTAGCGTGAGGGTAAATGTGAGGGATAACCAGCACTGAATACATGAACTCTAGAACTTAAATACTCAACACACTCAGACAAGACCCAATCATGAAACACAATCACTTAACAAAAGACAGGACAGCTGAAAGTGACCACAGACACAAACATACACTTAAAATAAGAGTCTCCGAACATAACCTAAATGACACCATAGCGGCCTCTAGCGGCCGCTACCCGTTGACGTCACATATTGTCAGCAGTTCTTAAAAATGAAGGCAAAACTGTTCAGTTTAATACTTGCACCTATAAAAGATAAAACCTAAGAAACTGAACATTTTTGCAGTCGTCTCTTATTTTTGTCTGGAGCTGTATAATAGAATATTCTCCATAAAAAAAAATAAGGAGAGTAAATAACAGTTTTAGTTTTTATTTTTTTGTATTATTAATTGTTACTGGGTTCTGTGAATTTTCAATACTGTAAACTCTTTATTGTCTCATCTTTATTCCTCTTGTTGCACTGAGCATGTATATGACAAAAGATTTTCCCTTGGGATAAATAAAGCTCTTTCTTATCTTATCTTATTATATAACTATTCTTCTTATTAGTAATGTTTAGCATTCTTGTTTTTCTTCTTCTCATTATTGTAATTAATAGTAGTAGTAGTAGTAGTAGTATAGATAATACAAATATAAAAATTACACATCTCTGATCAATATAAACATCTCTGATGAATAGTTATTTTTAGATAAAGACAAATTCAAATAGTAAATCATGGATCCTTACCAATCTGGTAACCCTGACCAGGTTCTGGGTCTGTTTGTATTGAGTGAGGAGTGCAGGAAAGCAGGGACGCGGCATCTTTTTATCTAATAGTTTTGGATTTTTAAATTAGATTAGTGACTTCAGACAACTCTCAAAATGACTTGTTACCAAAGCACGCTCAAACTTGACGCAGTTTAAATCATTTTCCTGATTTTCCAGCTAGCTGTGTGCTCTCTAATTTGTGTTCTGGAGTAAATGCAGCTGAGAACGTGCTTGCTGGCAATCCGTCGGCACACATTTTGTTGCTGGTGGCGAGTTAGTGTTTGGCTTGGCCTTCCACAAAAGTGTGTTTCATTGAAGCAGTGCACATGCTGGCTATTTGAGTGGCGTTTCTGTTTTCAAATATTTTAATTCGATATTTTATAAAATAAAGTGGCCCCTTATTGCACATGATGTGATCAATTTGAAACTCTTTCTCTGCATTTAACCCATTCACCAAATAAAGCAGTGGGCTGCCAGCAACACGGCACTGTGTGGGGACGGTACCTTACTCAAGGGTTCCCCACTCCTGGGATTTGAACTCATGGCCTTCTGATCGCAGGGGCAACTCACTGACCAGCAGCTGCCCCAAAAGTGCACATGTAATGCCCAACGCGGGGCCCGAACCCATGACCATGAGATGTAAAGTCTCGTGCTCTACTGACTGAGCCAGGCAGACACATACGTAGATTATTACTGAACATTTGTGACATGACTTCTCTGTTTCTCACACACACATATACATTGTTCCTCTGCCATATCAGTGGCCTGTCCGCCATATTTATTGAGATTTCTTTGGTGCCACAGGGATGATGGCAGCATTTTTGATGGGCTGATGGAGGAGGATGAAAGGGATAAGGCCAAACGGTAAGAGAGAGTTATTCTCAAAATACTGAACTCTTATCACGATACTGTAACATTCCCCAGCACTTTTGCTGTTTAAGGCGATGGATGTGTGGATTCGAGTTGCACGGGTGGCATGTGTGTTATTTTGCTGCTGTTTCAGAGTTTCCAGGAATAAATCGGAGAAGAGGAGGAGAGACCAGTTCAATGTCCTCATCAAAGAACTGGGCACCATGTTGCCTGGCAACACCCGCAAGATGGACAAGTCAACCATCTTGCAGAAGAGTATTGACTACCTGCGCAAGCACAAAGGTGACTAGATATCGACACAGGCCGCTGGTGTAGTTCTGCAGCATCCCACTTATTTGCAAAAGCCATGATAAACGAGTGAAATGTCTAGTTACGTAACTCCACAGCGTTCGGTAATGACCGGCAGCAAGAGAGAGTTATAGTTCTTTTGTTTTTTTTAAGTCGGGTCGGATTTATTTGTGTAGCATCTTTTCAGAAATCTTGATTGCAAGCCCCCAAACCAGGGCAATCAGAATCAGAATCAGAATCAGAATCAGAAAACTTTATTTATCCCGGAGGAAATTGTTTCAACAGTGGCAGAAAAGACTTCCTCAGAGCAGGAAGGAAAAATCTTGAGAGGAACCAAGGCTCAAAGTAGGGCCCATTTCACTCTGCTCCATAGCAGAACAGTCACACAAGAAGCACTTACAGTTATGAGCTTATTTAAGGAGTGACTTAGTCCATTAGGAGTGATGAGAGATGAAGTTTGCTTATTTTTGGACAGAAGTATTGAGGTTTTAGTATATTAATGCAGCCCACTGAATACATTTTGGACTCTAACCAACATGATTAAAATTATAGTTAATTATGAAATGTAAACGTTATTTTTAGGGTTCTTTTGAGAGAATAAACAAGTACTCGTTTGGAAATACCAGCAAGCGTCTGAAGCCTGTGAAATGCTGTTTGGGTCGTCCGTAGAGTTTACCAAATCAGTAGCTCGCACCATAGTGAGCACATGACTTGGTCAATCGATTGACCAGTATGACTAAACGGGATGTGGTTTGCATGTGAAGACGATGATGACCATGATGTTTCTTTGTGCAGAAATTGCAGCACAATCCGAGTCGAGTGAGATCAGACAGGACTGGAAACCCCCGTTTCTTAGCAATGAGGAGTTCACACAGCTCATGCTGGAGGTGAGGTTCTCAGCTGTGTGTGTGTGTGTGTGTGTGTGTGTGTGTGTGTGTGTGTGTGTGTGTGTGTGTGTGTGTGTGTGTGT
>JBBIGA010000083.1:6112538-6124192 GCA_037576975.1 Alestes dentex
ATAAAAGGTTTTCTTATCTTTTCTCATCTTATCTTATAGAGGTAATGCAGCCTAGATTTCTAGACAGGATATGAGAGGAAATGCTATTCTGCTGATTAACACTAAAGTTACTTTTTAATATGTGCATAATGTGACATTCTGGATTGATATGATTTGGTTTTTGGCCCATTCTTTTAAAATGGCTATTTTATAGTTTATTTAATAATAGTTTTGATCCAGTTGATGATTATCTACTAGTTAGGTTAAAACCCTGCAATAAAATGACTTCATTTCTAAATATTTGTGCGTGATTGTACACACTCAGAACTGTTGGCTTTTGATTCAATTGTGCGTCGCCAGTATAAATGATATTACATTATTTAAATTATTTAGATTATGTAGATATTTTGTCAATGTCAGTACCACACTTTGTGCCTATTTTTGTCACTTTATATCATATTGTTCATTCGTTCATTTTCTGAAACCGCTTAATCGTTATTAGGATCATGGGTACCAGGAGCCTATCCCAGGATCTACGGGTGTGAGGCAGGGACTCAGCCTGGGTAGGGCGCCAGCCCACCGCAGCCAAACATACACACACCATTCACTCACAAACACACGTACGGTCAATTTAGAATCTCCAATTCATGTCTTTGGACTGCGGAAGAAAGCAGAGACCCCGGAGGAAACCCACGCCACCATGAGAAGAACATGCAAATTCCACACACACAAGGCCAGGACCCGGAACCCTGAAGGTGTGAGGCAACAGTGCTACCCACTGCGCCACCGTGGGGCTTATATCATACTAATCATATAAATGTTTTAATGCCAGATGGCATTTAAAAACTGACCAGTACATGCTTCCTCCAAGTCAAGTGAAGTGCCTCATCTTTTCAAATGCCGCTTGACAACATCATCACTGGACGGCTCAACATACTAAGAGAAGAACAATAACGTTCTTCATGTCAACTAACAGATGCCCACACTGGCTAGCATCACACTAAATGATGAGGGAGAAAGAGGCCAAAGCTTAGACAGCTGTGTCAGTTACTAATCGAGAATTACTTTTCAGTAACTATCATGAATGATTCTGTGACCTACAGTTAATTCATGTAGTCTTGAGAGTGAGGGAGAGTAATTTATGTAGTCAGACGTCATGCTGGGCTATGTACAGTGTTCCTATGTCACACAGAACCAAAGTAATTTAAAAAATGGCGGCACATCCAAATGCCCATACAGAACAAAAATGTCAAAATTTCTTTTATTTTAGGTCTTAGAAACAAACAGAAAAAAACAGATTTTTGAACCCGGGAGAATGGGCGAGAGAATGGGAGAGTGGGTGGGGAAAACATGCAGAGGGAGGGGGTCCTGAGAACGGCCGAGCGGCAGCACGCCAAGAGAAAGAGCAGAAAACGGCAAGCGTGTGGGAGAGTAAACACCAGTTTTAGACTGTTTTACACTGTTTATATTTGTTCAAATCAGATCGTTACAAATATGCTAAGAGTTCTAAGGGTTAAATCATCACACCTGCATGGGATCTGGAAATTAAAAGCTTTGCATCCTATCTTACCTTGTGTGTGGAGGTTCACAGTAGTACCAGGAGATTTTTGGGACAGGATATCCTGATGCAACACACCTCACCTGTCCATCAATGGGACCCTCCTGAGAAACAATCATAGGCTTACCTGAGTGAGAGAGAGAAAAAGAGAGACATGTTTGGGGCCCAGATTTTACTTCTATAGTTTAGAACAGTAGCTAATAGGCTAACATTGCTAGAAACACTAGAGGTCAGTTGTCACCCAATATTTTTTGTAAATACATCACAAAAACTTCTCTCAATCTGCTCCAAGCACATCCATCTCTTCATTGAGGTAATTCAGACTCGAGAATGTGGTTTAGGACACAGTATGACAGAAGGGATCATTTGAGTGAGACTGCTGATCTAGAATCAGTGTTCCTAGTAACAACCATCATACATCTGGCCCAAAATCAGTTTTCCTTATGGCTGATCTTTGTGAATACCAGTCCTGATGTTGTCTGAAATGGCTGCCTGTAGTAGTGAAGGTTTGTCTGAGCTTGAGGGAGAGAAGTGCATTTTGTTTTTTTCCATGCACACGACCCATAAACCACATGTTTGAGCTTGAGCACCAGTTTCGTTGGCAGAATTAATCAGATTTGCACCTGAAACCGCAGTATGAAAGACACACTATATGGACAAAAGTATTGGGACACACCTGTTTTTCACAGTTTGGGCTAGGCCCCTTACTTCCAGTGAAGGACAATCTTAATGCTGCAGCAGACCAAGACATTTTGGACAACGCCATGCTTCCGACTTTGTGGACACAGTTTGGTGAAGGCCCTTTTCTATTCCAGCATGACTGTGATCCAGTGCATAAAGAAAGATCCATAAAGACATGGCTGGATGTGTTTGGTGTGGAAGAACTTGACTGGCTCACACAGAGCCTTGACCTCAACCCCATCCAGCACCTTTGGGATGAACTGAAATGGAGACTGCAAGCCAGACCTTCTCGCCCTGCCTGTTGGTGTAATGGTCAGGCTCACAAATACTTTTGTCCATGTAGTGCAAGTGAGTCCATGTAGTGTATCAACCCCTCAGGACTTACAAGACAGGAATGGAGGAAATGAAAGACAACGAGACAAATGTTCTCCTTTCAACTCACAGATGACATGGGTGTTGAATGACTGATTGATAGATGCATAATCGTGACTGGCAAAGAAAGTGTAGATCCCGCCCTCTAAGCCATGAACACGAACCAGCTTCAGTTCACTGATGTACCTACGAACATTAAGATAACAATGGAGAGTGTAACAGAATATAACAAAAAACCCTTTAGTTGATAAAACAGGTCTTCTCCAGGACTTTGTTCCGAGGAAAACGCAAAGAGACTAGTGAGGCAGCCAAGTCCTTTCTATCAGTTCAGTTAGTGGTTCATGGGAATAGCATAACAACTGCAGACTGTGACATTAACAGTGTTTTATTGTGACTTTAAATAATAATAATGTTGATACTGAATTCAGGTCAGTTCACTGCACTGAACATCGCTCAGTCAATCAGATGTCAAATTATCTGTTTCTTTATTACAGTTTCCTTTATCACATTTTAAATAGAATGACATATTGTGTAAACATTTAGTATTTTATTATTTTATTGTATTAGTTAATTTTCTTTTTTATTTCCTTTACTTTTAGTGTTTAAACTGTCTTAATCTCTGTTTTTTTTGCCAGCTTTTGTTACTGATATACTAAAATTATATCTGATCTGATTGGCTGACCTGCTTGTCACCTCATTCAAATAGCAGTCTGGCATGAAACACTCCTTATAACTTCTACATGAGTGGGTGGGTCTTAACTGTTAAAGACTGTTTAGACTGTTTCAGAAGAATGTTTTTGCAACTTTAACAATGTTAACATGCTCAAAAAAAAAAAACAAAAAACGAAATTCAGTCCTTTATTCAGGCCTATAAATATACTGTGTGAAGTATTTGAGCTGTATTTTCATGTGTAAAATATGCTATATAAATAAAGTTATTTCATTTGTTTTTTGTGAGGTTTCGTAACACAACTTTCTTGTAAACTCCCCTTTTGTTGATCACTTCTGATAACAGAATGATCCTCCATTATGAAAACAATTAGACAGCAAGTGCATGGCATTACCAGGAGTTTTACATACCAAGAAAAACATGGAGTACGCAAGAGTGAATATGTGTTTGTAATACCTGTACTGTTTGCTGTGTAGCGTGATAACATGCTCTGATGTGTTTTTGAGCTCTTGGTTGTTGTAGGCCCAGTAGACCACAGTGGGTTCAGGGTAGGAGGTCATTTCCACTCTAAGCGTAAGACTCTCGCCCTCTCTCACCTCTACAGTCTGGTCCTCGATTTTTGTTAAGTTAATGAAGCCGCGCTCTGCAACACACACAACACACACAGATTACAGCGATAGCTTGGCCAAAAATTAGACATTTGGTGTACTTTTGTTATTCGATATTATCCAGATTACAAAGCATTGCAGTGCGGTTTGTTTGTTTCCATTGCTTCACTCCATCACTTCACATGAAAAAAGTTACATTGTGAGTGATGTGAAAAAACAAGATCGTATATTTTAAAAATGTGTAATCAGATAAACAAAACGTGTGAACACGTGAAAAAATGTGATTACACGAATAAAGAATGAAGAATAACATTTGCTTACCATACACGTTTAGATGAACAGTCACCTCGGAGACACCCCTGTCATTCTGGGCTTTGCAGACATAGAGCCCAGAGTCAGTCGTCTTCACGGAGCTAATCCACAGTGTTGCTGTGCGCTTGTAACCACCGGAACCAGGCACGATGTGAGAGCTGTGTGACTCCAGTGCTTTCTGAATCATCAGACATCAGGAGGTTACAGTCATAAATCAGGTAAGCTGATATAAACTATAAGTATCCAGACGGCCCTCATTACCTAATGTCTCACCGGCGATACAATGACTTTGGCGTTGTCCATTTTAACTCATTAAAATCATAATGCACTGTGATAGTATCTGACTGAGTGTGCACACACATTCAGTACAGAATTCAAATCAGGAAGGACTATTCATCAGATTGATGATATATGTGACACATGACCTTCACTATATGGACAAAAGTATTGGGACACAGGGTTTTTCAGGGTTTGGGCAAGGCATTTATGAGGTCAGATACTGATGTTGGACGAGAAGGCCTGACTCGCAATCTCCGTTCCAGTTCATCCCAAAGGTCTTGAGGTCAGGGCTCTGTAAAGGGGCAGTCAAGTTCTTTCACACTGATCTCATCCAATCATGTCTTTATGGAGCTTGCTTTGTGCACAGGGGCACAGTCATGCTGGAATAGAAAAGGTTCTTCCCCAAACTGTGTCCACAAAGTTGGAAGCATGGTGCTGTCCAAAAAGTCTTGGTATGCTGAAGCATTAAGATGGAAATAAGGGGCACCTGAATTTAGTAATAAATAGGTGTATTATTCCACATAGTGTATTATTTGGGTTCTAGACCACTCTCAACACACTAACCAAGCAGCAGTATGTTAGTGTGTGTTGCACTGGAACAGTTTCAGACACAGCACTGTTGGTTTTTAGTGCCAGTGTTGGGTTGAGAATAGTTCACTTTCCAAAAATGTACAGCCAAAAGTGTCCTGTGACAGAAACTGATGAGGGGCTAAAGGATGACTGGCAAACTGTGTAAGGAAAAAGATTTACTCTTGTCTTAAACTGCATGTCCAGCAGATGTGTGGGTGCATTTTGTTGCGTGTGTAATGCAAGTGAGTGTGTTTACCGCTTCTTTAGGAAAGTTCCAGGTAACATGGAAGCCATAGTTGATGTTTGTGGAACTGCACCGGACCTGAAACTCCTGATCCTGGATCAGTATCACACTCTCTGATGTGGACAGACTGATGACTGGCACCGAGTCTGGAACTGCACACATAAGCACACAAGTACTAAGCAAATCTAATTAATAATTGATTAATAGGTACAGTTTATGTAATTTAATATACTACTCCAGTATCTTCTAACACTCCAGATCCCTCACTGAATTAAGTGATTAATGTAATGTGCATGAGGTACTAAAGGCCTCAAAGAATGCTTCACAGTCTCTCTCTCTCTGTATTTAAGAAAAAAGTTACTAAACTGTCTCTGTGGTGGTAGCCTAAAGTGTATGTCTTCTGTATTTGCTGTATTTTTGGACACTTTGAAAAAGTGGTCGCCCATTAAAAAAAATAAATTGCTTTACATTTATATTACATATCAAACTACCATAAGGATTAAGCGGTTACAGAAAATGAATGAATAAATGAATCAGACAAGCAAAAGTGCAAGTCGATCCTCATTTTTGGTGTACATACACAAATTGTGCCTTCAAAAAAAGCACCAGAAATTTAAACATGGGAGCGTACACAGCTTTCAAGAGAAGGCTTCAGTCTCTTTGGGAAGAGACCTATAAATGTCAAGCTATGTTACCATTTCAAAAACATATTTGAAATCATATTTGCTGCTTGCAAACTAGGGAAAGTGATTATGGGACCATTTGGAAGATCTTTCACTCTGTCACATGCTTCCATATTCACGGACCTAGTCTCACTTCCACCTGGTACTGGCTTGACTTCACGGCTGCCTTGCCCATGACACCGGCACAAAGGTAACATCCCTCAAAAGCCTTAGAGACGTTGTGGATGGTGATGCCCCGCTGAGGATCGGTCCTGTAAGAGAGGCCGTCTGGCAGAGGGCCGCCAGAGCAGGTGAGCAGGGACAGGTTCGTCACGGCCGGGTCCGTCACCAAACATGGCAGAGTGCGGTCCTCACCCTCGCTCACCTGCAAACTGTCCACCATGGAGTGGACAAACGCGTTCTCCAGATCTGACCGTGAGGAAAAGAGGGACAGGAAAGAGAAGAATGAGGAAGGAGAAAGGAGAGAGAAAGGTGGGCAGTGGAGAAAACAAGAGAGATAAAGAAAGAGAAAAAGGAAAATAACAAAGTGGCACAGAGAAAAAAATGAAATAACAGTAAACAGACATTTACTGGACACCGGACAATTACACAGTGCTCTGGGCTTAGTCGGTACAGCATGAGACTCTTAATCTCAGGGTTGTGGGTTTGCACTCCACGTTGGGTGTTACATGTGTGCTTTTGCAAATTTCCCACTTGTGGGACTAATAAAGGGTTATCTTATCTTATCTCAACCACTGTTGACTAGGTATTATTTAATTGGTGAATCATTCCCAGTAGCTCACTTGTCCCAGCACGTGATAAAAAAAACATTTTTGTGTACCCAATCGTCTCCTGAATGTATTTTTGACTAATTCCTACAACTAGCTAGTTAGATAATGCAGCCAGGGTAGATGAGGGCTAACATGTGCCTTCTCTTCCACGTGAAACGCCACCTTATCTTTTCAACCTGTCATTCATGCAACATCATTGGACAGCTCAGCATGCTTGGAAGAGAACACTAACTGCCAATGCTGTTACATCAACTAATAAATGGCTGTGTTAGCTAGCTTCATGCTGCCTGGGCAAGACTTGTAATGCTACATTCATTTATAACTGTGATATGATTAAACTAAAAGAAGATCTGCCAAATGTGAAATGTAATTAGCTTTTTTTGCAACCATGTGACTGACTACGGTAACACCACTGTAATGTTCAGCCTGATGTTGCATTCATAATAGGAGATGGGCAACAGTAAACCATTTTTCATATTTTTCAGTTTTTGCAGCAGTAGAACATTATGCCACTGTCACTCATGAATTTTTTTTATGCTTATTAATGATTTTAAGGTGTTTATGACCTAATTAATAACCATTAATAAACAAATTCTAACCAATTTGTCAACTCTTTTATGATGGTGGTTTTACTGCAAAGCAGTCCTTAAATATCTGACCCAAGCACTTGTAGCTCCTCCCAGTTTCAAGACACACCACCAGAAGATTTTTCTTTTTCTTAAACTGAAAAATAAACTACTGTGGCACCACTGTAGGGGGCGATTAGGCGTGTTTACATCATATTCAGTAATGATGTAATTTATTTATTTTGCCTGGAGCGTCCCTTTAATGTAAAATCTGGCAGTTGATTTTATGAATCTGGCCCATGGTCCCAAGATTTGCATTACAACTCCTGATTTGTCACATGAGCCAGTAAATCAGGTATACATTGCACAAAATATAAATGCCACATACCCTCTGACTACAGAAAAGAAGAAAAAAAACCACGAAAAGCAGTTCATAGCCACACTATTTGCATACCGCCTTCGTAATTCAAACTAACCGGCAACATAGAGATAAATCAAGTACAGCTGCCATGAGACACAAAGGCCTGCTCTGAGGGAATGTTTAAACCTTCAGTCAACAGTTACACTAGCTTTAAGGACCTATTCAGCATTTAATCTTGTTCCAGGAGCCACAGTGTAGGAATGGGGACAGTTAGGAACCCACATTCACCCACATATTTCCAGCAGGGATAATATGCACACACCTTTCACGTAAATGTACACGGAACTCTTCTCTCCAGTTTGAGTGTTTTCACAGGTGTAGCGGCCCATGTGCTGCGGCTGGGTGGAGGCGAGGACGATGATGGCGGCCCCGTCTTCCTCCCTGCCGCCCTCGGTCCTCTTGCCCTTCTCCCGCTGCCATCGCACTTCCCCCGTCTCATCATGACAGCGTAGCTCTAGTTGACCTCCCTTCAGAATGACCAGGTGAGGAGCATTGGGCAAGATGATTGGCTTGGACCAGCCTAGAAAAGAAAACACAAAACTCAGCCTTTTCCACTCTCTGTGGTTAGTGCTGCTTCCTAGTAGTCGAAGACCTGCAAATTTAATCCCAGGTGGGTTCTGTGGGTCACAGACCTTCTACAGGATGGTTTAAAAGCCTGGCTCCTAAGGTCCTTTCCTCCTAAGTACTGCTGTTTCACATTTCTGCTGTCTCAGGACTGTATTCAATCATTTTGTCAGGTCTGGCAGAACATCCGGCTAGACACAAACTGCAATACCAGCCTTTGAAAACGTCTTGCTATAGAAATATAAGCAGCCCTTCTCACTTATATAAAGTCCTAGGAGAGCACAGAATGGTGCGGCTGCACTGAACAATACCATCCGTCTTTTTTTTTTTTTTTCCTTCTTTCTGTCTTTCTTTTTTTTTTACATTTGAAAACTGCCCTTCATGTCAACATTACAAGATGTAAGTTGTGGAGGGAATGGTATATTTGGTTTAGAGACAAATAAAAATGTCCCCACAGGCCCCCCTTACAAAACTGTTATCACTGCTATTACCCTTATATATTATTTAATTAGATATTAATCAGAAAATTGTTCACTGAAGTTTCCTTACCATTGAATGCTACCTATAGTGATTGTTAGCTCAGCAACATTTTTAGTCTGCTACCTGGAGAACAGTTTATATGAGAGTTTTGCACCTCAGGGTAGTGAAATATAACACTAGATTTATATTTTCATGTGCATTTACACGTGTAGGTCTGAGCATTTGCACTGATTGCGATCTCTCCAAATGTTGGAGCCAAATTATGGAACTTTATCTTAGGACAAATTTTACGTGGTATAATGGATGAACCACCCACAGCTGCTAACAGGAATGATCAACCTATGCACCACTGAATGAATCCAGGTTCTGAACTTACTGTTGGCATGTCTGTCAGAAGGGGGAGATTTACATGTTATCCATCGAGATGTGCTCTGTGGCTTCACCACCACGATAAACAGTCTATTCAAAATCTATTCCTGCGTTGTGTTATATGTCCAGGTACTATTCCTTGGTAAGTAGTTGCACAATATGTGAAAGTACGAGATTCATTTTACTTAAACATACAATATTCTTGTCAGATATAGTTAGAATTGATAGACTCTGCTGTCAATTCGCGCAACGGTAGCAATTTTCGACAAGGCAGCATAAATCATCAGAAGACCTGCCCTGGCCCTTACAGCTGAAAAATGTACTTAGGGGCAATAACAGGTTCAGAAATGCAGCTTTGCTAGCACACTCTTCTTCAGAATTTGACCAAATGGGCTGCAATGTGAAATGAAGCCTTTAGAAATGTTTCTGTCATATTTATTGTCTGGCTTGTTTGTGCTAAAGTAGAAAATGACGGCTCGCTGCAGTGTTCAGAAAGTCATTACAAAACAGACCTGCTAACACTACGTTCCGAAAACTGATTCATTCATTAGTGCAGTTGATAGTGCAGTAGTGGTTCATCCATTGTAAACTTTTCAATTTGTTAAAGCTTCATAATTAGACTTCAATGTTTGGACGTATCACAAACAGTGGAAATGCTTAGCACTACAATTTAAACCATGTTTAAATACACAGTGAAAAAAAAAATTGTGTTGTTATCACAAAGGGAGTGAATAAAACACTTTTCAATCAATCAGACCGACTGCTATTATTACATAATAAAAGTTACAATACTGAAATAAAATTTTTGCCTTTTAAAAGGTACAGTATGATGATTTGTGCTTTATATGACCAAGGACATGAAGTAGCATGGTAAAAAAAGTTCATGTTGATTTCAGGTTGCAGATGAGCCAGGAAAGATATTACTCAGCATTTTCCTCTCACCGTCTAATGTAGGGAGCAGTGGGGTTAGAGCTCCTGTTTAGTAGAAAACATATTGCAAGTCTGGTCTCAAGTGAGTATTACTGTACAAAGGCCTTGTACAGGGCGGTTAAAAAAGGGTTCCTAAGGTCCTTTTCCACTAAGTACTGCCGTTTCCTAAATGGCACATTTCTGCTGTTTCAGGCTACATTAGATCATTTCATCTGCTCCAGTCTCCAAACGTCTGCCTGGATGTTAAGTGAAATATTGGGTTTTTGAAAGGCTTTCATAACAGATACGTTAGCAGCCTTATGTCACTCACACCGCTTAAATTAAATCCCCCAGAAGCACAGGACTGTTGTATTGTTCTCAATTCAACCATCACATTCATGTTGACACCAAAAGCAACAACCTTAACAACCCAATCATGCACTTAAAGTCAACCAAGCAGTTCTTAGAAGATTTCTGGAGTCTGGATGAGGCCAAGTGGGCACTGTGGGATAGGGGTGTGCCTAGTCTACTGAGCAGTATCAATTAATATTATTTTACTAACCCCAATGCCTAAAGAACACAACTGAGGAAGCTTTTGCGCAAACTGCCCATTCCACACCTACTCCACATTATTTCTTTTACTTCTTTTGTGTTGCAGAAGGAACACAGCAAACATATTGTTGCAAGGTACAGACATGCATACAATTAGGGAGCAAAAGTAGTGATGGTGGGGAAAATATTGAACATGATTTTGTGTTCCACCCATAAACCAATGAAACATTCTTCACAGTCTAGCTAGCCACCAAATTACCAATATCAACATCAAAAAAGGCTCCTTTAATATTTCGTGGGTTGAAAAGACCTTTTCTGCTAAATACTGTTGTTTTCCTAAAAACAACAAAGCACACCAACTAAACGAACAAAAACAAAGAGGACAAACCCGTGTTTGATTGATGAGAGAATCTCGCCCTGTTCACTCTGCTTCATTTGCTTTGTCTTGAGGGGCACACTTCTGCTGTCTCAGCATTAGTCAATCATCTTGTCAAGCGCAGCAAAACATCTACTTGGATGTTAACTGAAATATCAGGGTCATCATGTGGGAGCTTGCAGGTTCTAACACAGTACAACTGCTTGCACTTCTTCAGCCTAAATGTTTAGGGTTGTTCTGTGTCTAAATTTCCAGTTCTACAGTTCAGACTAATATTGTTAATGATGCCCAGCTCCAACTCTCAAATCCAACTAGCTCTGCACAGTGGTTTAAAATAGATAGTAATGTTTTACTTAGTATAATGTACTCACTCACGACCTCGCAAAGAGCATGCGCATTTTTGCCGGCTGGGCAGTGCGGAGCTGTAGGGGAAACACAAATTAACTGGATAAGGGTGTCATGGGTCTGTAACTCTGTCCACCATTTTAGGGAACGTATTTTGTTTAAAATAAGTTACAGGGCTTTTCCCTGCCTTTCTGGAGGGCTTATCTTTCACTAAAAACTATCTAATATGTATATCCACATAATTATGGATTATTATAATTACGATATTAAAAAAAAACACACTGTATTTTAAAGAAAATACATTAAGAAACAGATTATATTAGATTTATATTTCAAATATGACAAA
>JBBIGA010000083.1:6148802-6165214 GCA_037576975.1 Alestes dentex
CAATGTAACTCAGTCTTTTTTTATTGTTTATAGCATGTCTTACATCATGCCATAAGAAGGTCTTTTTGGATGTGTGTGTGTGTGTGTGTGTGTGTGTGTGTTTGAGAGAGAGAGAGATAGACAGAGAGAGACAAGATAAGTAACACAGGTGAAATCTAATGACACAGATGAGTACATTATTGCACCTAGTGCCTAAAGCACATGTAAGACTATTGTACAGAAGATATTGCACATGATGAAGTGATTCACCACCCATTTAGAAAAAGGTTGCATGATTCTGCACATTGTATGAGGCTTGCAAAAAAGATATTGTACATAATAATTATCTTTAGCACCCAATAAGATGCCATGTTTCCTCTGCATTGTATGGACTCAACTGTACTCGCTTTTTTATCTGGTTTCCACTGTTGTCAGTACCCTTTTGATGCAGCTGGAGACACTGCATAGGTGAGGAGAGTCAAATCGGTTCTGTGCAATAGAAAAGTGACTATTGTAAAAGTCCATACAGTCCATATAAAGAAATTAAACCTCAAAACCAGTCCGTTTTGAGATTTTGTCATGTCAATAAATCCAGTACATTTGCGTTTATCCACCTATTCAGCTTATAGCAGCCAATTAGAACAGAGGTCATTGATATATATAAGTCTTAAAGGCTTGGCAACAAAAACAGCCAGTTGAAATGTATGGGATAAAGAGAGGTTAAAATGGTCTGGGCTGCTTTTGGTACTTGTAAAAAAAAAAAAGTGGAAAAATTGAGAAATTGTTGTTAAAGTTGCTGCTTTGTGATTTTGGTTCACCATGTCTAATGTGTCATCACCGAAGCTATTCCTACAGACCTATTGTCTTTGATCTTTAGGCTGGCAAAACTAAGTGTATTCTTATATTCTGGAATTTCTGCTTAGTTTGTACTACAGCAACAAAGTACTTGTGCAGAACTCCATAATTACTTACTGATTGATTATTGATTGCAGGGCCTACATAACACCATTTGAAGAATTTACTGTGATATATGTCTGTGTTTGTGTGTGTACAGAATCAGTAACCTCTGCTTCTCAGTTGAGGGATTATTTGAGGAGGCAGGTTAATCCTAGTAACGACATCTAATCCCTAACAAAGTAAACACTGCCATACAGACTGACAGGCAGACAAGACAGACTGACTGGCTGAGGCGCATTTACGAATTCAACACACGCACACACACAAAGACACGGCAGACTCTCCGGCGGCACCTGTCACACAGGGTCAGAACACACATTTTTTTACTTTAGTACCTGCCAACATATCTCCTATAGCAGTCAATAAAACATGAACCATAGTCATTAAATAGAGTGGAATTTTTCTTTTTTCATGCTTTTTCTTCATATCTTTATTGTTACTGATCTCCTTCTCCAACCCATGGACACATATATACTTAACTTTATATTAGTTATTTTAAACAGGGAGTAAAATGATTGTGGTTAAAATATGCTAATATTTATGTAATGTAATGTAAACTAATGACATGCATTGAAATTATTTCACCACAGGTTCTATATAACATGTTTTGTATTAAACCATAACTGACTACAAAAAATATGGAATTAAATCAACACTAATAGTAACTAACACTTAAAGTTTATTATTACTAGCATGTTGGCTGTTACTTATCATATACAGTGTTTGGTATTATTAAAGGAATACTCCTTTTCAACCTTTTTCAGCTACGACAGGCTACCTTGTTCACTTTCTGGTTTTCTTCTGTTAAAAGAGATTTTTGAGTCAGAGGGTCTTTTCCCATCCCAAGGAAACCTCAGAATTATTGTCTGTGGTAACTGACCATATGCTACAGATGCCATAGATGGCTGTGGAGTGTCTATCACTGGGTTTTATATTGTGGCATATCTTTAATACCAGTATTCCCATCCAATCCCTACCCTTTAGGTACTGGCCTGCTTGGATACCAGGTGTCTGGGAATAACAATGCAGCCTCATTAGCATATTCAAATTGAGAGGAGAAAATTTCAGCACAGGACAATGTATGTTAACAAGAATAGTTAAGAATTCCTGCACACAAATGCACATGCATAGTGCAGGTGGAATGTATGACACTGAGGGCGAACGTTTTGGCAAACATGATAAAGCAGCGTCCCCACAGGTGAATGCACACATGCGCACACAAACACAAGCACACAGACAGATGGGGGTTAAAGGCAGGGTTTTAGAGTTGGTGTGTCAGGCCATTGGTCTGTCTCTCTCTCTCTACCTCATCCATTAGCTGCATGCTGAGTTCTAATCCTACTTGGCATGAAAAAAGCTTGGAGAATGTGTAGTCTCTCTCTCTCTCTCTCCCTCTCTCTCTCTCACACACACACACATACACACATTTCACACACTTTATATTTATATGTCTCTAGAAAAAAATAAGAGAGCACTGCAGTTTATTTTTAAATCAGCATCTATATGAATATGACAACCATTCGGTTAAATTCCTACACAAGCACACCTCATTCTGCTTTACAAGGTACTGATTAAGTAATCCTGAGTCAAATCTTATTTAATAAGGAAAAGTATAAAAACAACTGCTGTAATCAACACTCTCCTCTTGCAATGTGACCAGTTGGATGGCAAAACACTACTAGAAGTACATCAGAAGTAAATCAACACTCTCCTCTTGCAATGTGACCAGTTGGATGGCAAAACACTACTAGACGTACATCAAAGGTAACTATTGCCTTTTTGTATTAGAGTGAACAAGAGTTTTCTTTGAATTATTCAAGTTCTGTAAACACTGCAACATTTCTCTTATTTTGATATATTGTCATTTCCTTTAAAACTATGCTTTAAAGAACAATATTTTTATTTGGAAATTAGGAGAAATATTATCTGCCTTGAGAGTTGATCTGGACTTTTGAAATATAGTAAATGCTTAATATATTCTTTTTAGACTATTCTACAGCTCTGTTCATCATGCTGAACTTCTTTGTTTTATTTTATTTCTTTATTTGCAGTTTCCTATTGTCCCTATTCTTGTCCTAAAAATATTCGCACACATGCCCCTCCAGAAATCATGGCAACCCCAGTATATGATTAGAACTGTGATAAATGAAAACATGCACACAAAAGTCAAAGAGTAGACCATGTGGTACACACACAACCTTAAACTCCACACCCAGATGGGTTTAATTGCGAACCCAAACACACACTTGCTCTGAGACATAAACAAAGACACAGATACACTTCTATTTTCTAGTCACTAATAGATCTCATACACATTAATGCACAAATAAACTGTCCAATATTCACTGCTATTTATCTGCTTGATGGGCCTGAGATGTCATTTGCATATCATACTGGTTTTACAATAGCCAAACCATTAACAACTTTGGCTCATTACAGCACACTCACATGCACACACACACACAGAAAGAGGGAGAGAGTGAGAGAGACAGAAGGAGAGAGAAAGAAACAGACAGACACAATGTCTGTATGTCTAATAACATTACCATAAGTTACCCATAACACATCCACAGTGCAGTATCTGTCCAATTTAGCATCACATTGGCCAGCCATAGTGCACACCCAACAAGAGCACACACCCTGTTAACCTGTCTGCTGACTGGGCCTTCCATTTAATCAAGCAGTTGCCAGAAAAACAAACATGTTTAGCATGCTCTACTGTCCAAAAGTTGCTATATTAGTATTTACAATGTTTTATTCAGTAACAGCTTACTGAACTTGCAAAGGATCTTAAGCCAAACATTATATGTCCATATGTAAGTTCTGAAGTGCAGTTCTCAAAAAAAGTCTCCATTATTTTCTTTAGTAGGCTATAGGTTATTTGTGAACCTATTTATATCACATATTACATTTTGCATCTTCACAAATATCATGTACATAAGATACATTTTGAATTTGAATAAATGATTATTTCTTTTAACCAGTGCTTCAGTCTAATCCACCCAGCAACAAAGAAAAAAGTGGAAGAATAAAATTAAACCAAATATTCAAACAAATTGATAGAGGAAAAAGTCATTAGAAGTCACACTTTTAGAGACTTTCATATCAACTTTTAGGAGCTTTTTTTTTTTTCAAGAATACAGCTTTTGCTTGATTTTTTTTTAAAGGTTAATTTGAAAGATTTTTTTGAAGAATAAGAATTTTGAAAACCTGAAGATTTTCCCTCCTAAGAAACTCTCAATGTTACACATCTGTCACAATCATTATGGAATCATGTAGAGCTCTATTCAACAATTACACACATCTATACCACTTAATGTTACAGCTTCCTACCACTTTTTGCCACCTCAAAAATGTGAATTGTATGAATTAGCTTCTCTCATTTAACTCTTGTCCATGATTTTTTCTAACTGTGTATTAACCTCTGACTTTTTCTTTTTGGCAGGGTTTGTTAAGGTATCTAGCTAGCAGTAACTTGGTTAAAAAGCAGATGTTGATTTGAGTCTAGCTTTACAGGTATGAAGAACAGATGTGGACTGCTAAAGCACTGGTATACATCGCTCTGGATGAGAGCGTCTGCCAAATGCCGAAAATGTTAATGTAAATGTAAATGTACTGGGACCCAGAAAAATATTTAAATGACTAAAACCTAATATTTTGTCGTTTTAAATGCATACAATGATGCTGGGTTGAATAAGTATAATTAACCTAAATTATTTAATATTTATGTAACATTGTCTGGTTTAGGTCGCCACATTCTCATTAATGTTTCATCCCTCTTTTTTTTTTTTACATACTCTATATACTGTTGTTGAACTAAGAATTGTAATGCTAATCATCAGATATCTTAAAAATATTACTGACTAAAATATAAATGACTAATAACTCCATAAATAATTATATCAATATCTATACGTTACAAAATATACTTGATCACATTATTGCGAAACACTGAAACATATTTTTATCCATATTAATGTCCTTAAAAATATGGAAAACAGTGAAGTTGTGAGATTCAACATGTTAAAATATCACACACTCATTTTTCTTATGAAAATAACATAATCTGCACTGAACGTTGTCTTGTCCTCTCTCGACTAGTACTGTGGCTCTTGTTCTTTGTCCTGTCTGCACTTGTGGTCTTGTGTTTTGTTCTGGTCAGCTATTTTGTTGTACCATGTTGTCCTGAAGGCACGTTGTTTTGTTTTTACTGTGTACCGTGTGTATATGGTAGTAATGACAATAAAATCTACTTGACTTGAAAAAGAAAAAAACTAATGATACACATATATGTGGACCAATTGCAGGTTAAAAAATAAAAAATAATAATTGAACACTTTGCTGCCCCACATAGAGCTCTTACTAAAATGATCTAAAAGCTGTTTGTCTGCATGATGATTTGGCACTTAACAAATATGTTAAAACTTTAAGTTTCATTTTATGGTTTATTGGACTTTTATATATGGTTTATTGGATATGGCTCTGGCATAAAGTCATTTGTAATTTGGAATATTTTGCACTTTAGAGTCACACACATATTCAAATTCGAGGTCTGCTCTCCCTAATGGTCAGCAGCTGCTTAGAACTAATGTCCACTTGTGTATCTGAAGTGTGTGTGTGTGTGTGTGTGTGTGTGTGAGTCAGACTGGCTCTCCTGGCGTGAGGTTTTGTTCTCGGTAGTGTAGTGGAAGTCAATAGCTGCTCATTAGTGAGAGTGAGAGTTCATACATCCAACAGCTATGGACAGCACTTCACACATTGTTTGAGCATGAACACATACATACACACACACAAACACATACATGTATGCGTGTGTGTTTCTGGCCAGACTTACCAACAGTCATTTCACACACACACACCTCACTGACCAGCAGTCCAATAATGTCTAACCAAAACCAGACACTCTAAAACACCATACACCTCTTGTTAAATACACCCCACCACTAACAATGTCAATCATAGGCACAAATGCACAGTTGATCAACACAGTCATCAGGTATTTACTATATGAACACACAATACGACCTCACACTGACCAGACTTGACATAAAAGGGGGCAAATACTCAACACATATGGGGGGTGCTACTGAATCTGCATGTGTCCATTAATGTGTCCATTTCATGATGCTTGAGTTTCCATTGCTGGTATACTGCTTATGTTAAAACACTTAGGATTATAGATGTTTTTAACACACTGTTGCAGTCTCCCAAAACCCCCGCTCAAAGTTAGGCCTTGTGGGGGAGGGTGCCTTCCTGTCAACCCTATTACCTTCTACATGTGGGGTCAATATGTGCAATGCAAAGTGTGTGTGTGTGTGAGGGGTGTCCCTTGTCCCCACCCAGTCTTAGGGTACTTTCCATACCCTTTCCCTCTTATCCTGAGCTCTTCCCTCTCCCCACCTCCTCTCTCTTTGCTGTTTAAAGAGGGGGAGCGCCAACAATTGTTCAGAGTGGACATTCACACTGACCACAAGTCATCCATCCCTCCTGAGAGAGAAAGAGAGAGAGAGAGAGAGAGCGCGCAAGTCACTCAAAGAAATACAGCCAGGGGCTTCTGTGGGATTCTCTAACGCTGAATTTCTCCTCGCTGACTTGACCTTGTATTGAAAAGAGGGGCTGGAAGGACGGGAAAGAAGAGGAAGGAGAGACACAAAGCTGTTTGAAAGACCTTTTTGGGGGGGAAATCCCTTTTTCTTCTCATAGAGCCCGGCTCAAGTCTAAACCCTAGCCGCACTGAGGCACATCCGCAGCTGCAGAATGAGGATCCTCCAGCCGCTCTTCCTGCTCCTGCTGCTTCTAAGCGTGGCCGCGATGCTAACCGACGCGCAAAAACCTGGTAAGAAATGTCTTTTTATCGACTGAAACTTCCAGAACGAGTTCTTTAAAGTGGGTGGTGGTGGGACAGCGCGGAGACGTTTTAGGGTCGTTTCTGAACTCGGGATCAAGTGAGGCAGACCTGAGGGCTTTTAAGTGTTGCGGGAGGGGGGGATACGATTTCTAGAGGACGAAGAAATAATGTGGATTCAAATATTTTTAGAAAATCGTCTCGGTAGTTTTCGTTAAGAGTTATGGAAAAGTTATTCGCGTGAGAACAGCCGCCTGACCTACACGACAAAAACGCAAACAGCGTTTATGCAACTTAATGAAGTGGAGTAAACACCTACAGCTACAAGCACAAGTGGACACAAATTGACACCAAGTTTCCTTTGGAACTGTGAGAGTTAAGTGGACACCGGGGGTCTTGCACTGCACCGTGGACCGTTAACCCCGAACAACCCTCTCCGACCGCTCCGTCCAGGAATGCGGCGAAACTGTCCGTGTAGGTTAATCTCAACCGCTTCAACTACGGACAGAGGGAGGGAGAGAGACGCGGTTCAGTGATCGCAGGTTTAGGGTCATTGGTTTTTGTGGGGGTCTTAAGAATGGAAATTCGAAAGAAACCGCAGAAGCGCCTTCGGTCTCAGAAGAGGCACCATGTGTGCGACTTTTACATCTAAAAGGCTTTTAATTTTCCAGTTCGCTCTTTTAGCCTATTCTATTCTGTGAACTGCCTAAAGTGACTTCATGCAAACAAGCTCTCGGCAAAAGGTCAAATGCCTATTTTGCTGTCAGAGTTGAGATTAAGATTAAGCAGCATGTTAAACTGTTGTATTTGTTACGGGGTATATAGATTATACCAACAGACAAAGAATCTATGTGGAAATAACGGAAGCCGAGGCGAAGGCTTCACTGCTTTTATCGCTCCAATTAAACACCTTAGCATGAACATTTTTTTTGGGGGGGGGGGTGACTTTGAGACAAAACCTTTGCCGTTATGTTTATCACTTGTTTTGTTTTTGTATATCTTGTCTATCTGAAATGCCGCGACGATGTGTTTAAGCAAGGTTGTGTCCTTGATATCTGAAGCTCAAAAATGTCACCATACAAATATTGATACTCCCCCACCCACACAGACACATAAATTAGTGGTGGGTCCGAATAGGTAAAAATCTTCTGCCCGCGGGCGCTCCATTGTTAATCACATTGCAGGGCACAATAGATATTAACATACGGCTACCGCGGAGAGAACGAGAGAGAGAAAATGTGTGTGCGTGCGTGCTGAAAGGGGGTCTTTAGTCAGTCAGGGGTACTCACGGAGACAAAGTGACGAAGTCGTCACTACATTCCCTTACGCGCTCTCAGCGCTTGAGTTTTTTTTCCTCGATAGGTCTTCACCCGTTTTTGTACAGGCACATTTATTCACAAGGGTTTAAGAGTTCAAAATAATTATGTAGCATCAGGGTTTACCCCACGCTGCCTGTAATCGCCTTTTTATGTGTAACATTCGAATGAACAAGCGGTTTCCACTGTGTTTCAGATTTTCTGAATTTGAGGCGGAAGTACCGGAGACACCACTGCCCGCATAAGCGCTGCTTGCCACTCCACTCCAGAGTACCTTTTCCCTGAGGTGAGCTCAAACTGCACACACAGGCGAGTGTGTCTTCCTATTGAAGTTCAGTGCTCCCTTACACAACGTGTGTGTGAATGTAGCACACAGGCAACGTTTGAATAGGCTAAGTACACGAATTAACATTCCTCTTTAAAACAATGGCCAAATATTTGCTAAATATCTAAAATGCCTGTGGTGGGTCCATGACAACTCTGCTTGAGTTTCATTTAAGAATGTAATGGAGTTTGCCACTTCTTTGTGACCTGAGTGTTTGTGTGTGGAAAGGGAAAACCACCTTAATTAACAGAGCTCTTATTAGGCCAGCCTTAGTCTCAAGCATTAGTAAACCCACACTCACACAGGGCAAACACCTTGGTAGTAAATGACAGCTTAATTGCTGCATATAAACTTTCTCTTGGACTGCGAAGAGTAAACGAAACACACACACAGACATCACAAAAGCACAGTTAACTCTCATACTCTACTGAAAGAGACAGACACAGACACTACTGGGAAGCAACCCACCCATATCTCCAATTCTAGCTACCAACCACATACATCGTAAAGTATGGGTGGCATTCTCGGCAGCACTAAATCACAACACACCATCACCATGAGTGGCCAGATCCTGTGAAGTCCAATGGTTCTTTTATATAAACTCAGGCACTGTAGATAACAAAGCAGGTGCAAATGTAGCAAGGTTGATCGGGTGTCAGTGATGTGTGACTGTTGGCTGCCGAAGCTGTTTTATACACAGCAAAAAGGAAAGATGAAAGCTGTGCACAGCCATGCAAGTGTACATAGACTGTAAACACAGGGATTCGGGATCTGAGCATCTGAGTTTATTTGATTTATAAAATGCCCGAGACCACCTATGTGGAATTGTGTTCATGAGCTAAAATGGCTGTGAGAACATTAGGACACAATAAGTGGTATTTCATTTTAAAGAAGATTTCCACAGATTAAAAAAAAATCTGTAGAATGACAGCATTAATATACAAACAAAGCCATCCGGGTGAATTTAGTTCTTTCTTTTTATGTCAAATGTTTCCTTCTAGAGAAACCTACAGAGTCAGAATTGTTCACAGTGCTGCTGAGAGGAACCAAACATTGTAATATTGATGCCGAGCAAAGCTCCTTCCCAGAAATTGCTAAGACATTATTTTACGACAGGATAAATATTAAGTTCTGGCCTAAAACATGTATTAAGGTGGTAGAAAGGCAAAAAGTTTTGTAGATTTACATTACATTAGTTTTGTAGACTTCTGTAAAGAAGTCAGTGTCTTAAGTTTCTCTACAGCACTGTATACTCTGAATGACTTTACATCTCAGATGTAAGTTGCAGGTATATAATAATATTATGAGCACAAATGAAGGCACACTCACTCTAGTACTACAAACCCCCATTTTTCTGTTCTGTAATGTTTTAAATGTCACTGCGTTTCTTCCTGTTGCAGTACCTCAAGCAGCGATGAGGTTATAGTATGCAATTTAGAAGCCACATTTAAAAACTTTGCTTAGTGTACCTTTAGAGAAGTGTGTGGGTTGGGTGTGAATGTTCCAATGTGTGTGTGAGAGAAGTGACACTGTAGCTGCACGGACACACACCCTGCGTGACAGCCTCCCGGAGCCGCCTACTGTTTTCAGACACTCTGGAGGGGTCATCACCTTTAACCCATACACTTCGAACCCCACACAATGAGAAAGAACCAGTTTGGAGCTAACAAAACACACATACCACAAAGAAACAGAAAGAGCACAGGAATAGTTTACTTCTTTTGACTAATTCTCTCCTTCCGCTCTACAGGTTACCTATATCATTTCTAAAGGTAGAAATGAGGAGGGATCCAAGTGCCACATCTAGGTGTCCAAAGAGTGCTGGTCCAGAGAAGCCACACCCCAAGACCACCAAAGTTCAGAGCTCTCTTTGCATCGTCTGAGAACTTGGAGAAGCACACAGTCAAAACACAAGACCTTCTCACCAAGATAGTTATACTATGCCAGTGGATCTTATTCCAGTGTTATGCAATGCTGCAATGAAAGAATTTAGTGTTCAGGTACAGAGGTCTGTAGCCAAAAAAAAGTGGCAAATTAAGCCACTAAATCACTGACTGGACACACAAACTACATACACCTGACAAGAACTATCCAACCACTATAAATAGTATGGACAGAGTGAAATGTGTTTATATGTAAATTATGCACTTCAAATGTTATAGTATTATTCGTATTAAATAAAAAAGTATTCTTTTCAAAATCTGCGCACTTATTCTGACCATCTACCTGGTTTAGGAAAAATGTAAATATCTGAAGAAAAAAAAGACCCAAGCAAATGCACAGCTCACTGCTTCAGTAAATCAGATTTTATTATGATGAAGGGAAATTTTGTTTTTTTATTAAAAGACATCTACAAAACACTGCATCATATATTAGCAGGAAAACCCATATGTACAGTTTCTAACAGTGTAAACACACAGTAGCTAAAAAAGTCAATTTTCAGTCAGTGCATTTCTGATCCATCACCCAAAAAAACACTGCAGTAAAATGTTCACATCTCTGCAGAGTGATAAAGAATTTTGAAGGATGATACTCAACACACAAAGACAAATCAGACTCAAATCAAGTTTCTTCCAGAAGTTATGGCAAAGCATTTCACCTGAGCGCTCTCTTACACACAGTCAACATGCACGTGTGAATGTTTACAAGAATCTCCTGCAATTTATAGAATGCAGCCAATGTCTGTCAGAGCGTGTTACTATAGAAAAGAACACCACATTTAAGGAGAGGTTGCCAAGGTACCCCTCCTATTAAAGGCCCTCTGATCAGTCAGCCATGTCCACTGCTAGCAGCCAACATACAAACACATGATAGCACAACCACACACTTTCATTTAAAAGCACAATCAAACACAGGAAATATTCTGGCTTTCTGCTTCCCTCTCTCAGTCTCTGATTTGCTGGGAGGTTAGGGCCAGAATTCTTTTGCTCAGAAGCATGTTGTGCTGCTTCAGATATTCGATCAGATCAGCCTGTTTCTCCACCACCTCTTCAAGACTGGAGCCATCTCTGTTTTGCACACACACAAAGACATGTACAAACCTTAGCTGGATCCACCACACTGCCTTTGACTCATTAGTTAGATAGCAAGCAAGGCCATCTCCCATTCTTGCAGAGAATTCAGAATTCTGCCCTATTTGCTGTACAGTGTGCTTATCCTGATGTCTGTTTTGATGTGGTGAGACGTATCTGAAAATTACCCGAGCTGATAAATTCTTACCCTATCAGTGGTTTTAATGTTGTGACTAATCAGTGTAGTTACAGAAGATTAGTTTGATTAGATTTTAACATTTGTTGACCCATTACAGTGTATTGGACTGGAGGAAAATGAAGATTTCATCACGAAACCTTAATGTGAGTTTACAAAACGGGCAAACCCTCCTTCAGGCCATTACTGACTGAGGTCTGTGTGTGAATGATGGAAATGCAGTGTTTCTGTAAGGAAACAAGGTTCATATGATCTGTTTACAGGCCCTTCAGCATGACCACAGGGTGGGTTCGGGTGTGTGTTTGTTGGTGTGTGGGTCTCCACCTATGGAGATGCTAATGAGAAATGGGAGGGGAGAGGTAAATTCCTGCATTCATTCCGCACTATTAAAGCTGCAGCCACCCAGCTGCAATTACAATTACCTGGTATAATACCTGTTATAGTGCCTCATATATATATACTATAGTTGGGGACAGATCCTACGTGTGTGTGTGTGTGTGTGTGTGTGACATGTCATTTTCAGCCTTTGTGGCTCAAACATTTGTTAAGCATTTCTACTGTTTTCTTGTAATAAAATCTTGAAAAAGCAGTATATCATTTACTTTTTTAAATTATAGGATGGGCCCAAACTTCTGGCCTGTAGTATACAAAAGTATTGGGACACAACTCTTAATTTTTTAATTCAGGTGGCCCATTACCTCCAGTGAAGAGAAATCTTAATGGTTCAGCATATAAAGACATTTTGGACAACACCATGTTTCCAACTTTTTGGACATAGTTTGGGGAAGGCCCTTTTCTATTCCAGCATGACTGTGCCCCTGTGCACAAACAAGGTCCATAAAGACATGATTGGATGAATTTGGTGAGGAAGAACTTGACTGGCCTGCACAGAGTCCTGATCTCAACCCCACTGAGCACCTTTCAGATGAACTGGAACGGAGAATGCGAACCAGACCTTATCCTCCAACATCAGTGCCTGACCTCATAACTGCACTACAGAATAAATGGGGACGAATTTCCACAGAAATACTCCAGGATCTTGTGTAAAGCCTTTCAAGAGGAGTGGGAGCTGTTATAGCTGCAAAGAGGGGAACCAACTCCATAAGTCTATGTATTTGAATGCAATGTCATTTAAGTTCCTGCTGGTGTAATGGTCAGGCATCCCAATACTTTTGTCCATTTAGTGTATATGTATATTTTATATACATACTATATTTTATATACAACTCTTATCAAGTGTAGTCTCTTTACAACAGCTACAATATATGGGGACGAATTCTGGCCTCACTGATTTACACCAACTGGACCAAAATATTTACTCACCAGTTATTTTTATGCAATTCAGTATCTAATTATATTCATATTTTAGAATGGTTGCATCAGTATCAGCAGAAATTCAAAGTTTCAGTATTGGCATTAGCATACCCAATGCTGATGTCATCATTACCTGAAGCCTGTCTGTGTGTGTGTGTTGCTGGCTGTGGAGCAGGCGTGAGATCTCTCCTCTTCATTGATATCTGGACCTGGACGTTGCGTGTTAAACCTGACCACATGAACTGCAACACACACGAGGAAGTAAAATTGATACATTAAAAAACGCTACTTTGTGAGTTTAACACACAAATTTAGCTGAAATACACAGAGCTATTTCAGGGTAGATTTGTGACAGGTATAGATTATTCTTCCCTCCGAGATCCATATCATTATGCTCCATATTATGTATCTATTTGTATGCAGCATGTTCCATATGAATGGTGTGCAGGTTTTTACACACACACACACACACACACACACACACACACACACAACATATATATAGTATTATCTAGGCTTAACTCTAAATGTAACTCCTACCTTAAACCTAAAACATTTTTCAATAAACAAAAAACAAACAAGGACCACTGTGTTAGTCCTGTAGGTCTGTCCTGTTTCTCTCTGGTTTTCGTACACAGTCAGCACACTGTTTGTCCTATAAATGTCTGAAACAAGGACCTGTGAAACAATCAAGTGGGCAGCATGAACAACAGATATAAAACAATCATAACTAGAAACTGAATCCAAATATATGGTTATAATTACAAGTTGGTGTTAACAGGCAATATTCTATTTCGCCTACTTCTAGAAAGAGCAGCACTGAAATTATAACAATACAATTATTAGAATATATAACTGGAACTGGAATTCAACAAAGAAGCAGTGTGGACAGTATGAAAGGCTTAAGTGACAGTGTTGTGACTAAAGTGTCAAAAAACTTTCGGTCCAGTGATCGTTCACCAAAAACAGCTCCATATTCTTGCAAGGACACAATGAGTACTTAACATGCATACACTCACACCCTTGTTCTCACCTGGAGGAATTGGACAGGCCATTTTCTGGAGAATTAACTACAGAGGAATGGGGCTGCTTTCTACTCAGATAATATGCACTTACACCTACACACACACTTGCTAAAACATCTAAATACCTCCACATTTATTACTCAGACTAATAAACTTGAGTGTTTAAGCATTGAGCAGGCCTGTGTGTGGGTTTAATACGGAGGGGTAATTAAGGGTAATTAGACAGTTCTGTCACCACACATCAAGAACAGCTGTGGAATGCTCTTTCAGAAAGAGAGACAGGGGGACAGAAGCATTCAGTAGATGTGTCACATTCCTCATCTCTCTGTTAAACGGTAGCACTACCCTCTGCCAGAGACACCATAAAAATCAACAGCATAATCTCTCTCTCTCTCACCATATATATATATACATACACACATTAGATGTAAAAAAAACTATATATGTAGGTTTCTCCCAGCTCAGCACCTCCACCAGCAATCAGCAGCTCACTTTCAGCAAGGTTTTTTCAAATTTCACCTAAGGTTTGTCCCTACTTGACAATCAGAAGCACAAGCGTGATGCCAGACCATGTCATTCACTCTCTTATTTATGTGTTTATGTTAATATGTCATTGTGCACTGACATTCAAGACATTTATTCATTTAAAAATCGAATTTAAGCTAAAAATTTTTAGTTATTGATGCTGTTGTGCTGTAGAAATGTAGCTGTAATTAGCCAATGTAGCTGTAATTAGCCAAAAATTGCATTCTATTCATATTTATGTTCCACATCATCAGGGTTGAGTCTACTTCTGGCACCTAGGTTCCACTCTATCAAGATTGTGTCTCTCCCCTGAACTAAACAGAAAAGCAGGAAATTTCAAAATGTTGAGTGCTGTTTTTGTTAGGGAAATAATAACTGATCAAAATCTTGATGCCTTATGCCTTACATAAACCTGGATTATTCATGACAAGTTTGTTGGTCTAAATGAGGCCACACCTTCAGGCGTGGCCTCATTTAGACAAACCTTATGTACACAGTCTTAGACTAAATGGTAGAGGGGAGGCACAGAAACCATAAATAGAAGTCCCCTAAGTATTAACAGAAAACAGAGTTTAAGCTCACGTCCTTTGAAACTCTGTTTCTTAACATAACTAATCTAGATACAAGCACAGTCCACCACCCTCTTTTCGCTGGGGTTACGTTCCAAGAGCACCCGCGTTAAGTGAAAAACGCGTTGTTGTGAAGTGGTATAAAAAAAAAAACATAAAAGCATAAAAATGCCTATAGTGAAAACCCTAAATATGCCCGCAAATATGCTCCCAAAACACTTTAATTTCAGTTAAAACTCAACTTACATTATCCTGAAAAAAAATGTAAAGGCAACCCCGTATTTGTATTGCACAGTTTATACTGAGCTCCCGCAGTGCTAGAATGTAAAATACCGATGTTACCCCTGTATAGACTATACTGTAATTCATGCACAGACATTTTCTTTGGTATAAGCAGGAAAATACAGTAATAAATTCATTTAATTTACAGTAATAAAAATACAGGGTTTTAAGAAGGACAAAACGAAAAACACGAAGACATTCGAGACACTCCACTGGGAAAATTCTGGACTGCCAATGCGTCAAAGGGCAGCAGTCAATCAGCAGCAAGGAGAAATAAATAGCGTTCTCAGATTGCGGATTGCCTACTTTAAAATTTCCCACCTCTGAGTACAGTGGTATTTCACCATCCCTTGATGTGTTTCTCTCCACAGTACCACATTTTTTATTTGGAAATGTAGTTGAATTTACGTTAATATTTATGTTACAAAATTAGTAAATTATATATTTTCTTGGTAATTTAGCGCTTAAATGTAAAATTTTATATATATTGCCATGAAAAAAGTCACCATGCCCACCTCGTCCTCCTCCAGGGTTTATGTTTGGGCGCGGTGCTTGTCAACCAAGCACAAGGTGGCATGGCAGGCGAGGCCCGGACGTCACAAAAGCAAAAAAAAAAAGGATATCGCAGTTTCAACGTTAGTGTGGGGTTTCAGTGAACAATTATTAGTTTGGTTCTCAGAAAAAAAAAACGTGTTGGACTGAAACCGTGACTGTTGATCTGCATTAAAGTGGGGTTTTACTGTATATCTTTTTCTCCCTAATTACTGTCTACAGGCAACCGGGCCGTATTCAGAGTTCTTACAAGAATTCAGCCATTTCCAAGTAAATTTAGCAGTATACAGTGATAAAATAATAATTGTTGATTTAATCTTGCCTATTGGTGTTAATGTGGATAACATAACTATTCTTCCTCAGTGCCTAGTAATCTTAGAGCACTACCTCATTACAATTGAATGTCATCTTAATCATAATGCAAGCACATCCCTTTGCTTTCGCATTAGTATAATAACATTAACAACAATAATAACAATTAATAATAACAATTAATAATAACAATAATAATAACAA
>JBBIGA010000083.1:6169160-6184918 GCA_037576975.1 Alestes dentex
AATGACCCGAAGCACACAGCCAGGATAACCAAGGAGTGGCTCCGTAAGAAGCATATCAAGGTTCTGGAGTGGCCTAGTCAGTCTCCAGACCTAAATTCAATCGAAAATCTTTGGAGGGAGCTGAAACTCTGTGTTGCTCAGCGCCAGCCCCGGAACCTGACAGATCCCTGTTGCAGTGTGTGCAATCCTGGTCAAGAACTACGGGAAACGTTTGACCTCTGTAATTGCGACCTCTGTAACAAAGGCTTCTGTACCAAATATTAACACCTATTTTCTCAGGTGTTCATATATTTATGTGCAGCAGTGCTAAACAAATAAATTCTTTACAAATCATACAATGTGATTTCCTGAATTTTTTTTTACAGGGAGAACTTGCAAAATCGCAGGGTGTTCAAATACTTATGTTCCTCACTGTAGAAGAGCCAACAGCTGGCCTTACTTACAACTAGCAATGGCTAACAGGCAGATCACTTCCTTGTTAAAGATGAAATAAAGTAAAACTTGCCTAAGACCTCATGTGCCACCCTGATGAGCTGTGCTAGGCATTATGTTCTATCTTTACAGCTGATTTTCTTTTCAAACTAGACGTGATCACATAGTCTGTACTAGATGTCATATTGGTCCCTCTAGGCTTACACTTTTTTTTTTATTAAAAAGTGAAGAACCCCTGTCATGTTAGTTTTGTACTTTGTACAAAGTAGTATTGCCTTGTCAGTGAAGCATATTTTAATTTTTTGTTCTGCTCTGAGTAACACAAGGCAATGATTTTACTGCTAAAGTAGTCTGGAAGATGTCTTTAATAAGGTACCACAAAGTTTTGGAATTTTTTTAAATCAAATATTAATTATTTAAATCTTATTTAGATTGTGCATTTATTTTTAAGTTTCTTGTTTTCAAAAAATATATATTAATATACCTTTTTGCCATTACACAACCATTGTTGCTGATTTGGCATTAAATTTAAGCTACTACTACTGCTACACTATGTACAGGCAAAAGTTTTAACTGCTACTTTAAACAAGCAAAGGCAAGGCATTCAGCATGCATATTGCTTCCCCCATTCCATTGTGTCTCACATAAGGAAGAAAATGTATGATTTTACAACTTAATGCTATAGGCAAGCATGGTTCAGTACATGTAGATCAGCAATGTGCATTATACTGTAGAAATTATATATAAATAAATATGTTCATAGGATGCTGGAGGTGGCAAAGGCTATGGGGCTCAAGCTTTCCCGCCAGGCCACCCTAAGCTCAGAGGAATCAGGCCTACGTGATGAACACAGAATTGCCTCTCTGGAGCTCCCACTGGTCAGCTACGAACACCGCCTTGAGAGAAGGAAACGTAAGAAGATGAAATAAATGCACTGTAGCAGCTATCTGTTTCAAACCAATGTGGACCTTTGAAGTTAAAGAGAACTTGCCTTTTTCCACTGAAGTGTGGTTTATGCTTTGTTTCCTTAGAGTTCAATTCATATGAGAAAGGTAATTTTATACTAGCTTACACATCAGCAGCCATCAATTAGCATGATGCAAGCGGCCTTCTGTTCCCCTCAGAAGTAAACACCACTGTGCCCCCATAAAATGTGAGGCTGTTTTTAGGCAAAACACTGCTTTGCATCTAAAGACGTTAATTTTTTCAAATAAATTGTGTAAAACAGGAGCAGGATTTTTTTTTCTTCATTTGTCTGTAACTCACTCTGACCAAGTCCAGAGTAGATAGGAGATCCTGTCTCAGACCCACAGCACAGATCAGGTGCTGCCACACCATTCTAAAAGGACACTAAGAATATGTCTAGAGGCAACAAAATGAAGAAAATCTCAAAAGCAGCCTTTTCCTATTCATTATGATGCCAAATACCTATTTTCTTCTAAACATCGTTTTTAAAACCATTGTAAGACATCTGAAGTAACTGAATTGTGAGTACTGAGATTAAAAATGCTGCAACATTTACACTAAACATAAAAACTGAAATAGACTCCTTTGAACCTGAATGGATGAAGGAATGACGGTAGTTGTTTTGGTATCTTAGAAGTTTGAGAAACTAAATTTTCAGGCTTACTTAGGTTTAAAGTAAAACTGTTGCCTTTCCTACCAATTAATTTGGGGCATATTTTAATTCCTTTAGGATCTAGAACAAGTTTAATAGGTTGTTTAGAGAACTTTTGTCTGGAATGGGTTTCAGTGAGAGGTGTACTAAACAGCTAGATGTATTGGTTAGTAAGCTGACTGATTTAATTTTAGATCATCTGAGCATCATGATAATGAAACTGTGCATCACATACGAAAAGAAGTTTTTACATTTTAGCCGTACATTTGACATGATAATCATTAGAGGTAGACAGATATAGGTTTTTCTATGGCCGATACTGAAGTTTTGAAAATTCTACAAAACTTTAAACTTAAAGCAAAAAAAACAAAAACATTTTAAACACATTAAGTATAAAAAGAAACAGTAATAATAATAATGATCGAATGCAAGGACTACACAAGCCACTAGTGATTATTAAATTAGGCATGTTTAATGAAGAGTTAACTGCACTAAATTGTGTGTATATTTTTCAAGATATGTTGACAAACTGTTGTATTTTCCACTTTCACATGCAAAGACTTTGATTTATAAATGGCATTGACAGCCTCAAACGTTAAGTGTAACCATGCATTTAAGCGTTGAGTTTTATTCAACATCATCTAAATATCTGCCCAATTAATCGGCCAGACCAATAATCGGTCGACCTTTAATAATTATATCCATTATGTAATGACCTATCCACAAGCGATTGCAGAATCGTATCGCCAAGCGATTGCAAATTTTATTGATCCCAGAGGAAATTGCTTAATTTTTGTAGTTTTTAATGTTTTTTAGAAATGTATAGAAAATTTCTACAAAAATTAAATGTAGAAAATTGTAGAACATTTTTATAGAAAGTTGTAGTTTTAACTCTTTCGTGCATTTTACTCATTTTTTGCAAGCCCTGAAAGTTACCCACAATAAATGTTATTGCCTGGTGCAACTGGTATTATTATGATTTATTAAATATTTCTGGATTAAGAAAATAAAACAAAGAAAGCAAGCTATTCCTTTGATAAGATATTCTTTTAGTACCAAGTACCATTAAGAAAGTATGGAATCACTGTCTTCTTCCAAGGCCTTAGTTAGCTTTAAAAGTGGATGATGTGGCAAAAATTTATCACAAGACATTTTCATGTTACACTGTATGTATCCCAATAGACACACTTTTTGTCAGAACTTTGAGACAGCACAGCTTAATTGTTTTCAGTGCTGAATTTGAAAGGTAAGACTTCAACAAAGGTAAAAACTTTGAAAGCTGTCCCAACATGACTTTTCAGCATTGGCCTGATGATCAAATACTAATGTTGCCCAAGCATCAAATGTTATCACTCTGTTAAAGCTACATTAATATTACAGCAACACTGGATATTACAACATGGCAACAACATTAACTGTTTAGATTTCACTCAAGAGTAAGCACCTCAATTATGTTTACTCAAAGGCCTTATGTATTTCATACACATCTGAATTATAATTTTTTAAAATAATTAAGTGTTTTCTGTATAGGATGTGTTGATTTCCCCTGTGAAAATCAACAATACATGTAATTTGTTTAGGGTATTTCCCCTGAACAGGCATTTTCTGTTGCATTCATTCTAAGAACAGTTAAGAAGCTCCCTACTTTCCAAAATAACTGGAGACATATTGAGTGTATTTGTGGAACTCTTGTACATATCACACATTTGGGGCTGGTTTCATGGGTGTGGATGAAGCTTGGTCTTGTACAAAGCAACACTTCCAAAAATCAAGTCCAGGCTTAGAACTAATCTAGGTCTGGGAATGTGGCCTTTTATAAATTAGATTAGAGATGTAGAATAAAGATAAGTAAATATTTGCCTGATGCATTAAATAAAAAGAGATGTGAATCATTCCATACATTGCTATATTTTAGAATGTACAACATGTAAAAAAAAAAAAAAAAAGGTAGTAAAAATAGGCACATTTTTAGACATCACATATTGTACTATATGGGAGAAATGGAAAAAATATATAAACAGAAATTATTGAGTAATTTAGCACATAAAACCTTAAATATGACTGCAGTCTGTCTCCAGTCTCAATTACACCTCTGCTGCAAAAAGAGAAGGCGTTATTAGGCCCTTGTTTTACCATTCAAACGTTTGCTTGTAATCCTAAAGGGCTGCAACTGAATAGCTCCTCTACCAGCATTCACCCATTCACATTTACTCAGTGAGGTGTTGCCAGGTTACAATAAAGGGGAAATCTGTGTAAAACATGCACACCACCATAAGCCTCAGTGGGCTATTATGAAACTGAACATCACCCCATGCTGGGCTTGGACGGCGGTGCTACGAGCCATCACTATGGCAAAGGGCCGGCAGAGGCCAGTGATGTTTTGGCCGTTGCTTAGATGTAAGAGCTGCTACAGGTGCAAGCGGGACACCAATTCCCATGGCACCCCTCACCTGTTTACTATTTTCAACCTCATCTAACACTCAGGAGGACAAGTGCTGTGCATCCATTATTTTCATATTTGTGTGTGTGTGGATATATATAAATATATTATAAATAAAAGAGAGCGACAGAGATGTGAACACAACACAGCACAGTGTGAACAATTTGAAATTATTTCTCTGCATGTATAGGAATCAGAAACTGAGTATTACTTAAGATTAACACATATATAAAAATATCGTTTGGACTTACATTTCTGAGATGTTAGATCTTTAGTCCTGCTGTGTTAACCTTAGAGGAACTGCATGAGGGTCCAGACTTTAATTATACAACAGTAGATAGTAACTAGAAAGTAAAATCTGGGCAAGTCAGACATGTATGGAGACTGAAAGTTTCTTCTGAAACTGCATTCATTTGAATGGGGTGAAAAATGAATGGAAGTGAATGGGGGAAAAAAGGGATGAGCGAAAAGCAAGGAAAAGACGATTGCTGGTTATAACCAACATTTGTGTGTCGGGGAAGTTGGCCCAAGGTATCACATGAAGTTCGGTGGGTTTCAGACGAAGCGTGTCCGAACAGGACCATCTGAAAGTTGAGCCCCATTCATTCTCTATGGCATTTCGTTCATGGTTGTTGGCGAGTAGCGTTGCCACGGTAACTGAAAATGCCAACAAAAGTAATACCTCACCTTGCGCTGTCGAGCCGAACATTTTGATATAGTATAGGTTGCCTGGGTGCACGGTTCGAGCCACACCCAAGGATGTGTGGGTGCACAGTCCGAGCTGCATTAAGTGCGACAGAAGAATAATAAATAAATAAACTGAGGTGAAGAGTTATATGGGACTGCCATTGAAATTAATGGGAGCCCTTGGCTCCCATTCATTTAAATGGGTAGACCCATAATTATACAACAGTGAGAATTATACCTTTCTTACTGAGAAACCAAAAGTGATGCATTCATAAGCACAAAGATGTTTAAACACTATATATATGAAAAAGTATGACCACTAAAGTAGTAAAAACAGTTGAAAAAAGGTTGAAAATGCTGCAAAGGTTAAAACCACTGATGTCTCCAAGCTATAAGTGTCTACATTACTAATCTGTGGTGTCTGAATACTTTTTCTCATTTGTTTAGGCTTGTGATACTAAAAGTCAAAACACATATTGAATAACTGCACTGAAAGTATATTAAATAAAAGCAAAAGTCTTTACCTTCCCCTCACTGTATATCACCTTCATAACTGTTAAATTCATTGTAGTTAAGAGTAAAAAGTACTTCAAAAAATCTGGAAAAATTTGTAATACAAATTCTTATTACTAAGTATAATAAAGATGTTGTCTCTGTCTTGGCATCAAACTCTGTGTGGGTAGGATGATCATTCAGCGTGACGCTAGCTAACGCAGGTGTCTGTTAGCTGACAACAATGTTATGTTAGCTGTAAATAATTAAGTCATCCCAGGCACTCTGATCTACACGTTTCTACACAACTTGGATGAATAAGGGCTTCTTGGGCCCGTTCACATCTGGTTTTAACATGCATGTCATGGGATTTGATCATAAGTGGAGAGTGGTACAGGTCTGATCAGAGTCTGAGAAAACTGATCACTGAACCACTGGCAGGTGGTCACAGACACATATGACCACCTTTGCAAGGCACCCTGACTCTTCCCCCACAACGACTGAGCGCCCGGCTTCATATCAGTGATGAAAGCAACAGCTTTGTGTAGCTCCTCTCTCGTTTGAAATGCCAGATTTGAGATGAAAAGATGACGAAAGAGAAGTAAGGATAGCTGATGTTACATACCACTAACATTTGTCTGTTTATCTAAAGAAAACTTTAGTTTCTCTGTGCAATTGCCATCTACTATGGCTTGCTGCCAACCTCAACTTAACACAGTAATGGCAAGAGTGTTTCACTGGGATGCAAAGAAAAACTAAACAGTGCTTTGAGTCACGAGCACTACCGTGCTGAATGTTGATAGTATCATGCACACCTTTCAGTTTCAGACTGTCACAGCGCATGTGGTGTGCCGTGGCCTTAATACAGCCTTTGTACTGATCCGCCAAGCTACATATGATACATGCATTTCTGTAAAATAAAAAACTGAAGACCAGTGAATTAGTACAGTGTGATATCTGCATACCTGTTGCTTTATACTTGAGACTTAAATTAACAATTTGGAAACAAATCAAACTTATACAGTTTCCCCCTTCTCCCAAATTGTGTCCATCAGCCAAGTCGTCTTTTGTTTAAAGTTTCCGTTTTTAGTCTTGTAGTTGCACTACATGCAACGGTAGCTTATTAAGTATGGGTATCGAAAACTGGTCCCAAATCAGTTCCTGACGGGTCAATACTGAATATAAATATGCTACTGGACAAAGGGTGCTGTTATTGTTAGTTATGCAATAGTAATGCATTTTAACACAGCTGGCATTTTCTAATGGTTGACGCTAGATTGGATCAATAGGAAGATGGAAGCAATGCTCTGCTCATATATATATATATATATATAATATATATACACACACAAATCAATGTAGCTTGTTATTTCTCCAAAAAAATATTAATAGTATATAGTATGTTGAATCTTTTCACACTATTGCATGTGATTAGTGTGAAAATTAAAGATTATCGAGTATCGATTAGTATCAGTAAAATATCTGTATCAGTAAAATATCCTTGGTGATTATAGCCTCCAGCTAGCATTGTGCAGGCTGCCTGAGTGTCATACAGTGTCAGAAGCTCCACCAAGCAAGTCTATCTAATGCGTAGATGTGTAAAGTATGACTTACATTAGCCTTACAGCAATACTAAAAAAGCAAACGTATCCTGACTGACTACATTTGGAGTGATGCGAAAGTTGTCATTTTTTTCCCTGTCAATCTAATACTGATGTACTCATCCAGTCCTACAGAAGGCTAAAGTCGTTTCCAGCGTTCTCAAAGTTTCAAGTTAATAAAAAGTGGAATCGGACACTGCCCTTAAGTGCTTTAATGCAAGGACATAGTTGCCTTCAAATATGAACTTCTGCTTGAGGTGGTTGTCCAAAGGTGACTTCAGTTTTAGATAAATCAAAGTATGGAGCAGAAGATGCTGCCATTGTTATGACAACCACTCTCCACAGTGGCGGTGATTCTGCTAGTCAGGCTGATGGCCAAATGGGCAGGGTGTGCTGAAGGGGTGGTGCTGGCCGGACTGTTGCCAAGGGGACGAGGGGGTGGGTTTTCCAGAGCCCAGGGAGAGTTTGGTCTAAGGAAGAAAATGAGATGAAAATTTCAAATAATTAGCTGTAGTGTAGCAAAAATGTAGATGAATGTTACAGAACACTGACAATGCAGTTTTAATATATGTTATATCTTTAAATATGTTATTCTATTATATATCCATTTTAATTTATGTTCTTGATGAATCAACTTAGTGATTACTTATTTGAAAAACAGATAAACATCCTCACTAAAAGTGGAAACCTACACCAACATGACCTTACTAATGCATGTGTTTGTAGTTTGTGTAAAATTACACATTTCATGATCCAAAACAGTTTGCTGTTATAAACTGCATGTGTACGATTATTCAAATATGTATAAAAATGAATTGCTAGATTCTTTGATTGCTAATGTAGCAGTTGTGGCTGTAATGTAATGTAAGCTGAAGTGCTGTTTTGGAAATATCAAACCATATACATGATCCCCTTGCTATGAAGTCATTCAAATCTTGCTAAAATATTTTCAATATGTGCTTTTACTAATAGGAAAAATGGTCAAATCATTAACATCAAACATGTGCTTCATATAAAGACACTAATGAACAAAAAGTGTTGCAAACTATATCCAACAACTATATAACAAAAACGGTATCCACTCACCTGTGTGTAAGCAAAGTGTTGCTGAGAACAATGCACTCTTGATTGAGCATGCCAGTGTATATGGGTGGTTTATTATTGGCTGGGAAGCCCTCATACACCAAGTTTTCCTGAACAACACCTCGAACCTGTTCCCTAACTGAGATAGCGCAACCACCCAAAGACTGTACACGATTCCTCAGCACCTGCAGGAAATACACAAACACACAACCGTGGGTGTTTCTGAGGGTATCCTAATAACCTCTGAATGAAATGTACACAATTCCCACCTTACCATTAGTGCATAGCTTAGAAGCCATTAGTATTCTCCGAACTGCACATCACACTATGGTTTCAACTGCAAATGAGTTATAGGTATAGATAATATACAGTAAACCCCTGTGGAAACTGCAAATATCCTCAGCATTTTTTGCTTTTTTTCATAGCAATATATAATTTTTCATGCATTTTAGTGATAAATTATTAACAAAAATATAATTTACTAATTTATTTAAAGTAAATTCAGCTACATTTCCAAATAAAATATAATTGTATGAATGTGTTGGTACAGTCAGAAAACACAAAGAAAGCACGTCTTGGGATGGTGAAATACCTCTGTACTCAGAGACGGGAAGTTTAAAAGTAGCCAATCCAAGAGTGTTATTAATTTCTCCTTGCTGCTGAGTGGCTGCTGCCCTGTGACGCACCTCTGGCAGATGCAGTCCAGCAGTCCCGCATCATAACAGTTTCCTGTGCGGAGCTATCTCGAGTGTTTCGCTAAGTGTTCTCGTGTTTTTCGCTTTTGTTCGTCTTAAAGCCTTGTATTTTTATTACTTTAAATTAAATTACTGTATTTACCCTGATTATACCAAAGAAAACATGCTTGCATGAATTACAGTACTGTATATGTGGGGATAACATCAGTATTTTACATTCTAACACTGCGGGAGACAACAGTGTAGGCATTTTAGGCATCACAAATTTGTGGTTTTTCACAATCCGAGGATGCTCTTGGAACGTAACCCCGGTTGTGTAAATGAGATCTTCCGCCAAAACTCCTTTTTGATTGTTAATATGGAACACACCTTCACATCTGCGCTTTCTATGACTCGTATCCCGATAGCACCGTTTCCAATCACATCATTCTCCACAATCTGCCCGTCACCCCGGAAACAAATGCCATGGCAAGAATTGCCATAGATGCCATTCCCGCGTAGCTCCACCCGGCACTCTCTGTCCACCGTTACGCCTGCCCTGCTGTTGCTATGGACACAGTTCCCGACAACTCGGGTCAGCTGAGAGCTCTGAATGATGGACATGCCAGCTGCCTGATTGCTGGCCACCATGTTGCCCACCACATTCAGAGCTTCGCTGCTCTTCACATACACTCCTACTGCTGCAGAGAAAGAGATAGTGTGTATAAGCGAGAGAGAACAATGCTCAGAGAGGCAGAGTATGTCGGAAACATGTAACTCAGGCATCTTGGTAGCCTGACACATCAAACTGAATAATGAGGTGCCTAGAACTCCCTTCCCTTTCCGCTGAACAGATTATTTATTTTGGGGTGGTGAAGAGTCAGGGGTCCATCTACGTCAGATTTAATTCAAGCCAATAACTGAAATGTCACAAAAATAGGCAAATTAGGTTGTCAGCTCTGTATAGGAAATTAAAATAAAGACAGAAAACACTGGCAAATATAATTCAGGAAGTATCTTAATTGGCAGAAATTAATTAACTTCTCTTTGTCTACTGTCTGATATCATTGCAATGTTTTTTGTAGTAAAATAAAGGCACACTTAAGTGCCTTCATGTTTTGTCACTCCAGCAAAGAAAAAATGGAAACACAATCACTTGACATAAAACCTATTAATTACTTTGTTTAATCAAATCAGAATCAGAATCAGAAAACTTCATCCCAGAGGAAATGTAATTATTGCAAAGACACACAGTGACAAAAACAATATAATATAAAATAATAATATGAAATCTGTAGGAAAGAAAAAAGCTCAATATGAATACACTATGCTATATACAGAAATGCTTGGTATAAATACTATTTATAAGTAACACAGTTGAGTGAAAAACTACTGACACAAATGGTAGTTTAGAGTAAGTTATTGCACTTATTAGAGAATCAGTAGCATATTATGCAAAACTCACTTTAGTTATAATAGGTCTATGGGCTATACAAAACATGTTCATGAAGTTCACTCTCACATAAAGAGATATCACCACAAAATCACTCTCACATAAAGAGATATCATCAGCTTTATTCTTCACAGTTTCAGGCCCTTTCAAAATGAGCTGTTTGGACAGAGGGCCCCTTATGACGTCATACGGGGCCAATTTTCATAGAACCGCCCCTGTCGAGACTCCTTGTGACAAGCAACTCCTTGTTGCTCGTCACCCCTTTCAGCTGCCATCTTGGGTCTTTGCAGCTCCCAATTTTAAAGCTCAGCCCAGCTGGCCAATAGCCCACAAATATAGCTCAAAACACAATAAAACAACCTCCGCTATTGGTAAAAGCAAAGAAATTGGCGTGAAAATACACCAATCACAGCGTAAAATGCATGTTTTGTTCCCGTGGACGTATACGGTACGGCACGCAGCGCTGCGCCGTACTAGATAAGTTGAAGATCTGCCGTTTTGTCTGATCATGGATAAGCCGAGCGCAATGTCTACCAGCAAAGGTAAGTCACACATGAAGTGTTGTGTTCCTCTTGCTCTGGGTCTGACTTGGGATCAAACATATATGGCTGGATACTGCCTGTTTTCTGCCTTTTTCACATGATAAGTGTCCTAATACTTTTGTTCACCTAATGTATCTAGATAGATGGATAGATGGATAGATGGATATAGCATGGGATAGGTGGGGCGTGGCCAGCAACAGCTTATTTGCATAAAAGGGACAGAGTCCTGAAACAGCACTTTTGGAAAGGGACCAAAACTGTCAAGAATTAAGCTGGTGATATGTCTTCATGTGAGTGAGTTTGTGCAAAGAAACATAACATATTGTGAGAAATTAAGTGATTTAGCACCCATAATAGAGTGGTCTGTAAACGCACCAGTCTTTAAAAACCTTAGCAATGGGGTCTCAGTGATGAGTCTAAACTGTCACCCTGGGGTAGGGATTTTGGAGGCATTTGAGATTCATTCAGTGAGAGAAACAGTGTGCGCATTTCTAACCTCCGTTGCGGTTCATGCAGTTGTTCTCCACCAAGGCTACAGTGATTGGCCTGCGAGAAGAGTAACGCTCATCCTCACTGTCCATGTCGCTTTCCCAGGCCAGCAGCTCACCTTCCTCGTGGAAGTTCTCCTGACCTCCTCTCTCCCCTCCTCCTCCTCCTCCTTGTCCCCTCTCTCGTTCCTGCACTGGCCGGTAGCCCTCACCACTTTCCGCAGATTCCGGGTCTTTCCGGCAAAATACAGCCAATCCATACATGCGGTTATGGGTGATGTAGTTTCCTATTAGCTGAGGGAGGCTTGATGACATCACCCACACACCACAGCCCCTATTGCCTACCACAGCCAAAGTCAAGACTTACGTTAAGGTCGCAAAGCCATATTTAAAGGAATAGTTGGATAAAAAAAATATTTAAACAACTATCTTCTCACCCCAAATATATTTAACTAGCTAATGTAGATATTAAGTAATGCATTGTGGAAAAACTAAAGAAACTTGAGACATCAAACATGTATTAGCTAATCATTTGGGGGTTATTTGATTAATTACTGTACAGTTCTTTAATTGATGCTGTCAATCCCAAGGAGACAATGCCGTAATAAAGAGGTGCTCACCGTAGATGTGGTTACCCTCAATGAGGCCCCTCCCTCTCTCTCCCACCACCACGCCGTCTGAGTAGCCATGACAGATGAAGTTATTGCGCAGTACGGGATCGCCTCCACGACGAATATCTGCACCACCCCATTGATTCTGTCTGATCACATTTTCTAATAGTCCAAGAGACATATGGGTCAGAGAGACAAAAGCAGCAAACAGATAGCACGAAAGGACAAACAAAGAGATAAAAGAAAGAGAAAAAGAGCAACAGAGAACATCAGATGAGTGTCCTAAAGCAGAGGTACTCAAACATTTTTGTATTTGGTGGCCAAAGTGTGATATTTGTGATGGTCAGAGAACAAAAAAAAGAATGGTGAGGTAGTGCTTTGTTAGTCTTGTTTTATAGCCATTATATGGGTATGTGTTTAAATCACACATCTGTATAGTGTTTAGCAAAATAAAATATATGTATACAAATATAAATACATGCTGTGTCATTGCATACCAGAACAGGTAGATCGTTCACCTGCTTGTGGTCCAAGAAAAACATCTTTTCAGGCCAGCTTTGGCTCACAGTCCTCTTAGGGTATCCCTATCTTGCAGGAGTACTGCAGCATTTTCAGAATTATCTCAAACTAGCACACATGTCTAACTAGTCTTGTGAATTATTCAGTCAAAGGTGTTTATAAATTAAGATGCAGGTATATTATTTGTACAATTGTACCAGTATAGAAGTGTGGGTGGGGTTTTCACAGATTAATTCTTCACATAATATAGTAAAACATCTCAAATATTTTTTAATCCAGCAACTGCGCAAAGGCTTCTATTATAGGTGCATTTTAAAGGAATCAGCTTTTTAGACAAACATGTGAAAGTTACGTGGTAGATAGAGATCAGGTTGAATATGCTGGAGTCAGCCTCAAAGTTTTGATTGCATTACTCAACTACAGGAATATTTGAATTGGCTGCGATTCATGTGCTGCTTATATGATCACTCTGTTTACTACAGAAAAATATCCCATCATGGCCATACACACCAGTAATCAGCCCTCTTCCATTCTCATTAACAGCAATGCCAGCAGCGAGACCCTGGAATATATGATTCCCACTGACAGACAGGAAGAAAGAGGGAAAGGGAAATTAGTATTCATTGTGGATTTATGAGTACCTGAATATGAACATGGTCCTAAGGCTTGACACATTAAGGTTCTATATACACTTCAAAAAAAAGTCACACACTCCAACATGTCGTTGGACCGCCTTTAGCTTTGACTTCGGCAAGCATTCGCTTTGGTGTTGCTTTGATAAGCTTCTGCAACATTTATTTCCATCCAAAGTCGCATGCATTTGTCGCCAAGATCTCGTAGTGATGACAGGAGAGTCGGGCGGCTGCGCAAAGTCTTCTACAGCACAATCCATAGATTCTCAATGGGGTTAAGGTCTGGACACTGTAGTGGCCAATCCATGTGTGAAAATGATGCCTCATGCTCCCTGAAACTTTTTTTTTTTTTTTTTGAGCCCGAGTAATCCTTGCATTGTCATCTTGGAATATGCCCGTGCCATCAGGGAAGAAAATATCCAATGGTGGAATAACCTGGTCATTCAGTATATTCAGGTCAGCTGATCTCATGCTTTGCTGAACCTAGGCCTGACCAAGTGCAGCAACCCCAGATCATAGCACTGTTCCCACAGGCTTGTACAGTAGACACTAGACATGATGGGTGTATTACTTCATCCGCCTCTTCTTCCATTGCTCCAGAGTCCAATCTTTATGCTCCATATCAAATAGAAGCCTCACTGATGAGTGGTTTTAGGCTTAAGGCTACACAGCTGTTTAGTCCCAAACCCTTGAGTTCCCTTCACGTTGTGCATGTGGAAATGCTCTTACTTTCACTATTAAATATTTCACCAAACATTTATGTTCACCGATCACGATCATTCAAAATTTTTCCCGACCACATTTCTTCCTTGAAGATGATGGTTCCCCACTATCCAATGCATAATGGTTCCCCACTATGCATTGGACAGTTCTTAACCCAGTTTTAGTAGTTTCAGTCTTGATGCATGCCAATAGTTTGACCCCTCTGAAACAGATTAACATCTTTTCCACAACCACAGGATGTGTCTTCCAACATGGTTGTTCAAAAAATGAGAAGCTACTCACTGCATCAGTTAGGGTTAAATAACTTGTTGCCAGCTGAAACATAATCATCCATGCAGTAATTATCCAATGGGAGGCCCTTACCTATTTGCTTAGTTAAATCCAGGTGGTGACCTGGATTTTTTGGACGGGCAGTGTATTTGTCAGCATCAGCATAACTAATAAGTTAGTTGATAAAGCAACAACAATTGCTTTTAAGCTGCTTTGGGTGGGTGCGATGGCCGTCTCTGTCACTCAGAACAATGCTAGCCAGCATAGGCGTCTTAGCTGATATATTAGGCAGTTTGTGTTCTCCTCTGGTTGTGTTGAATCCAATGACGTTATGTTAATGGTAGGTCAAAAAAGATGTGGTGGAACTTCGTGTGACGAGAAGAAAGTGTATTTTGTGCTTGTTTTTTCAAGGAAGCATGTGATTGGTGGAGAAAACAAAAAAAAGGAAAAAGTGCTAAGAATGCTCTGCCATTATGAAAGATATGAAATACAATAAATCTGTTTTTCCACAAATATAAATTATAAGTCCTTTTTACGCATACACACACACTACCTGACCACAGGGTTGCCGTTGAAAAGAATGTAGACTCCAGCCTCTTTGTTTCCATAGATTTGGTTGCTGCGGATGGAACCTTTCCCATTGCCCAGGACAACGATCCCAGAACGCAGGCCACTGTGGATTCTGTTACACTGTAGCCATGGAGAGTGAAAGACAGAGAGAGAGAAGAAGAGAAGGGCCAGCAACTTGTGAAAGGCAAAGAAAACAGTTTGGCCATATACTAAAGAGAAGAAGGGGTCATAAAGTATCTCACACATGTATCTTGTGTTTCTGAGCTGTAATGAAGATTATATTCACTACTGAGCCATGCTTTTAATTGATTTTCCAGTAAATAACTGTTTGCTAAGTAAAGTTATTTTTTGATACTATTAGTTCACTAAACTACCCCTTCCAGTCTTACATAGCACCACGGCTAATGTCAGAGTGGAATATCATATTACATTTTTAGCTAATGGAACACATTGCGTACACCTACAGTGCCCTGTAGTGGATACCTACAGTGGCACCCTTTTTGTTTTTTGTTTTTTAATCCCCTTAAATGTTTATCAAATATTGTCTCTACTTGGCAAATAAGAAAACAAATTCCATAAAGTCACAGGTTACAAAATAAATTTTATTCCGAAAATCGTGTCAATTATTAGGCCCCCCCTCATTTAGTTTTCTAGTGCAAGCAGATCCTCCACCATTTTTAAACCTGGCATTGTATGTTTTTCTTTGTGGACATCTTTATTTCCAAACAGTTTGCAGGCATGGAGGTGACATCTTTCGGTGGATGCTACCAAGCTACATGATTTTGAAACTGTTGACTGGGGACTTCTCTGACTGAACGCCTAAACGACTACCGGCCTATTGCACTCACGCCAATTATCATGAAGTGCTTTGAAAGGCTGGTCTTGGCACACATAAAGGCAAGTCTCCCTGCCTCCCTAGACCC
>JBBIGA010000083.1:6225182-6239611 GCA_037576975.1 Alestes dentex
TGGTGACATAAATTAAACGAAGCCTCGAAGCAAAGAATTTGCCTCGAATATTTTTTGTAATCGAATTATTCGAGTTACTCGAGTAATCGTTTCAGCCCTAGTTGTATGCGAAGGTTTTGATGGCTGATTTTAATCTAGTTGCAAAGGACATTAAACATTGTCTCCAAGCTTTTGTAAGCACATGTACAGTCTCTTAATAGCTGGATAAACTAATTTCTCTTTGGCTCTCTCCCAGATGTGAAGAATAATGACGTAGTGCCCTGGGCATTGAGCTCCATCTTGTGCAAGTACATAGTGAGTCAGAACCCTCACATCCGTCAAGCTGCCTGCATATGGTTACTCTCACTAGTGAAGAAACTGAGTGAGCACAAAGAGATTCGGGTAAATTTAAATACATACACATGTTTCATACAGCATAATTCTGCACTGTTTGGCTGTCAAACGGTAAAAGGTCTGTGAGTGCTGAATACAAAGTGTAAGTGTAAGTTTAATGCCATGTATTTGATGTCTCTTTTTTGGTATAGTCCCACCTGAAAGAGATTCAGGCAGCCTTCATTTTAGTTCTGTCTGACTCAGATGGTGAGTTATTAATTACACCCACTTGAACCATGCGGGCAAATTCCAAAACTGATAAGGTTTTTTTTAAGCACAAAATGTGGAGCTCCTATTGATATTGACAGATAACTTGTTTAAAATGATTTAATCTGATATTTGGGGATGTATTTAATGTACTCTTGGCTTTATACCCCTACGGAAATCAAAGTTGTATTTCTGTGTAGTGCTAGTCCAGGTAGATTTAGTCCCAATTGTTTATTATTATAAATGTTAATGTATCCGCAATGACAAATATTCACATGGAAAATACTGGAAATAAGCATCTTCTATCCCGGCCTAGTTTCATGAGAATAAATGTCATAACATTTTCCTGATTGTGTCTGTAGAGCTCAGTCAGGATGTGGCATCTAAAGGCCTGGGTTTGGTGTATGAACTGGGAGGAGAGCAGGATCAGCAGGAATTAGTATTAATTCTAGTGGAGACTCTTATGACTGGAAAAAGGTATGTACAAATTTTCATTTATTAATCATCCAGCCATTCTTTATTATATACTTAGGAGTTTACTTCAGCTATGTTAAGTGAGTATTCATGGTTTATTGAACACTCATCAATGTTTGTCATGGATGATTGGTAGTGTATCAAAAGAGCATTTAGCAGATAAATTTTGTTTTGAGGTCATAGTGTTTAATATAATTGCATTATTAAATATTTCACTTCATTTAAAAAATGTGTGTGTGTGTGTGTGTGTGTATTAGAGTCAAACATACTGTAACAGAGGACACTGAGGTCTTTCAAGGCGATTCTCTTGGCAAAGCACCCGATGGGTAGGTCTTTTGGACTCATTTTTAGTTCCTAATATATGAAATGTTCTGATTTTCCACTTCGGTACACATATCTTGTAAACATGCTCATTGTTCATGTGTCTGGACACTGTTCTTACAAGGACTATTCTCAGTCCAGTAGTGACACTGAGATGTAAAGAAAACTTGAGCAGCACTGCCTTGTGGGTTCCACTCTGTGCAACACACATACACAAACACTAACCTACCACTGCCATGTCAATGTCACTGCTTTTCTGAGAATGATCCACCACCCAAATAACACCTGTGTTTGGGTGGTCCTGTGGGGGTCCTGATCACTGATGAACAGGGTACAGGGTGCTAACAAATCTGATAAAATGGACAATGAGTGTATATAAGGTAGGTGTACGTACCAGATCTTGTTAGTTGTTACACATAAAATTGAGTAGTTATTTAAAATGTATATTCTCTTTATTGTCTCCCAAATAAAGGTAGCTTTGTTTTGATTAACAGACATGGACTCTCTACATACAAGGAGCTGTGCTCACTGGCTAGTGATCTGAACCAACCAGATCTTGTTTACAAGTTCATGAACCTGGCCAATCACCATGCTATGTGGAACTCTAGGAAGGTATTGTTTTCAGTTAGTGGATGTTGACTACAAAACAATGTTGTGGGTTAAAGAACTAATAAAACCCACCCTCTACACTACAGTAGGATCTTTCTCTTCAGCCAGCCCCCCCCCCCCCATATTGCGAAGAGCTGATCATAAAAGTAGTTTGACAGCTTAACCCTTAGATCCCTGATGGTATCTTTCTGGTTTCTGCTTTACTTGTTCTTTTTTAATGTTTACAGCTTTAAATCATGTGTAACGTACAAGTGTCTCATATCCTTTTTTCAGCACAACCCAGCCAATATGATAATATTTTTTTAATTTAACCAGCTGTGTGGACACAATTGAACCAAAAATAAACAATAGCATGAAAATCCTTTACATCCTACATATAAAAACCTTCGGCTTACACATGCATAAAAATTAACTATGTACAAATATTTACAAGTGAGGCAGAGTTTGTATTCCTCTCCATATGTGCTGCTTCAGAACAGTCAACAGCACACACTCTCACATACCTTCTGCCCACACCAACCCTCACTTCAACCCTCACACAACCCTCTCTCAAACACATATGTGATTGGGCTTATTACATCACATGCTTTTTCTGCTCTTTTTACTATTAAAAAATAAAATATGTATTTAATTATTTTGACTTTTTAAATGACACCATTTAAAAAAATAGATGCCATTTTTAAAGTTCCAAAACCCATACATTTTTGAAAATTTGAGATCACTGATCTACACAACAGAAGAAAACAAAGTGAAACTCAGCTTCTTGTAGTGTTTGAATCCTCCACTGTTGACCCAAACACATGGAAGCTCCAAATAATGTCATACTTTTGTATACAGCACTGCGCTTTTGATGCGCCAGCCCATCATTCCAGGTGCTGAGGGTTGAGAAATAGTGTTTCCTCTGCTTAAGTTTAAGGTTGATATCTCTTTATTTATGTTTAATTAACATAGGCACCACAAAAAGGGTTGCAATATTATTTATGTTCTGTTGATTTCCTGGTTTCCTTAAATTAACATGAAACTTGTCTTGAACTTTTCTAGCTTTTGTATAATATTCAGTTTAGGATGGCATTTGATAAAATACTGTACGTTACCATGTTACGTACATTTTTCCTACTTTTTGCTTTCGTTGTTACTTTCTACAGTTATATGTTTTTATGTATTTAATGTACTTATTCTTGGGCTTTTTACAGGATATTTTTTACATTTCCTGAACTGTTGCATTCAGTGTTATGCTACCTAAATATGGAGCACAATTGTGGAGTGTTTAATTTTTTCTTTTGTGGATTCCTCCTCTGCTGTAGGGAGCAGCGTTTGGGTTTAACATTATTGCAGCAAAGGCAGGAGAGCAACTTGCTCCCTTTTTGCCTCAGTTGGTGCCTCGCCTCTACAGATACCAGTTTGACCCTAACCTGGCCATCCGGCAAGCGATGACAAGCATCTGGGATGCCCTTGTAACAGACAAAAATATTGTGAGGTTTCATTAAAGTAAAGATGTTTTACCATAAACTCTCCTTAGATGTATTAAAGGGGACACATTATGCAAAACACACTTTTTGCATCCTTTTGTATTTCCATTTGGGTCTCTACTGCTCCTATAAACACTCCAAGTGTGAAAAAAAAAATCCATCCGTTTTCTGTGAATCAATTTAAAGATTTTGGTGTCAGGAATCATATGCTTCTACGAGCCATTTCGACCGCTCCCTTATTCTGATGTCAGACTAAGGAAATTTGCATAGAGCCACCCCTCATCTGTCGAGCCCCCACCCACTAGATTAGTTGAAGATCCTCCATTTTTGTCTTCTGGTTTTACGAGCACGCATAAGACACAGAGTGCTATGGCTACAGGCAAAGGCAGGTCACACATAAAAGTGAAGTGAAAGTGATCATTTGGTCATACGTGAACACGCCACAGCACACAGTGTGAACAGCACGAAATTCTTCCTCTGCATTTAACCCATTCACCAAGTGAAGCAGCGGGCAGCCAGGAACACGGTGCCCGGGGAGCAGTGTGTGGGGACGGTACCTTGCTCAGGGTACCTAAGAGGTGCCTAGCAGTCTTGGCAATCGAACCACGCCTTAACCACTAGGCTGTTGTGTTGTTGGCTACAAAGAACAATACAAATCTGCACATATAGGACTGGATAGTGCCTCTGTTTTCTGCCATTTTCACGCGTATTAAACGCACAGCATAAGCATGGGATGGGTGGGGCGTAGCCAGCAACAGCTTATTTGCATAAAAGTGACAGAGCCCTTAAACGGCTCATTTTGCAAGGGACTGAAGCTGCCAAGAATAAAGCTGGTGAGATCTCTTTTTGTGAGAGTGATTTTGTGCAAAGAACTTCATGAACATGTTTTGTATAGCCCATAGACCTATTATAACTAAAATGAGTTTTGCATAATATGTCAGCTTTAAATGAATGTAGTTGGTTTATCTGATTCTTGGCTTATCTTATGAATTCATTATATTCAAAATGCATTATCGAACTTTTAATTCTGTTTTGTTTCTTAACCCAGGTTGATAAATACTTGAAGGAGATATTTCAGGATGTCATAACCAACCTAACCAGTAATATGTGGAGAGTTCGGGAGTCATGGTAACTTTAAATTAGTCATAATTGTAACACAGAGTGTCGTTATATGAAATTCTGATTCTGTTTTTGGCTTTTTGTCTGTCTGTAGTTGTTTGGCTTTGAATGATTTGATTCGTGGAAGGCAGGCAGATGACATAATTGACCACCTAACTGAAATCTGGGAGACATTGTTCCGGGTTTTGGATGATATCAAGGTGACTCATAAATAACTTGATGTTTAAGTAGCTTAGGGGAAAATGCACACGGATGTAAGATTCACTCTTTTTTTGGTCAGTTGATCTTTTTTTCACTGGATAATAGTTGCTATTTTCACTGGATGATTATGATGATGATGATGATGATGATGATGATTGTTGTTATTGTTTTTATTATTGTAATTAGCTCAAATTTAGCTCCTGAATGTTTCATTCCATCTGCCATGATTCACTCGCAATGTGTTTTTACCTGTATTACTTTCTGTAATTCAGGAATCGGTACGAAAGGCAGCAGATTTAACACTGAAGACCCTCAGCAAGGTAGGAAAAAATGAATCAAAAGTTACACGTCTCTCCCTTCTCTGAACTTAAAGTTCCAAGGAGCAATTAGATAGTCTTAGCAGTTCTGCAATTCTTGAGTAGAGCATACCCTCAAAATCCTGATTAGTGACAAAGGTTTGTGCCTCTGACAGGTTTGTGTCAGGATGTGCGAATCAACAGGTGCTTCTGCTCAAAGAATTGTTGGGGTGCTCTTGCCAGTTCTGTTGGACAAAGGCATTGTCAGCAATGTTGCAGAAGTGCGCTCTCTCAGGTAGGAACAGGCAGCTTTCTGTCAAATTTATTGCCAATTTCTGTGTATTTGTTGGGTGTAACACATTGGGCACAAAAATAAAATATAAAATATACCACAACTTTTGCACTAGGTTTTATTTTCATTAAATAAACGGTAACTGTGCATTAAAATGTGAAGTGTAGAGAATTGTACTTCTCTTTTGCTTACTTGCTTGCTTGACTTTACTTAAATTTGACCAGGGATGCCAAAACCATTGCATATATTGTACAGTTAAAAACAGTAGTAGCAGCAAGCTTGGTACCTGAATGTTATGTCTTTGTCCATATGTGAATGAATCAGTATCCAGACGTTAGTGAAGATCAGTAAGGCAGCAGGCAGCCGTCTGAAACCCCATGCCCCTCGTCTCATCCCAGCTTTGCTAGAGGCACTGAGTGTGCTAGAACCACAGGTACTCAGCTACCTCAGTCTGAGAGCCACTGAACAGGAGAAGGTGAGTGGCTACTCTGCTTTTTGCATAGTTCGACCTCAACACACCATACAGAATCATTAACATTAAAGAGCATATTAAAGGACTTTCTCACCCGTGAGGTGTAACACAAAGCTTTTTCCGGTACCACGAGGTTAAACATAAATTCAGGTTTTATATAATAACTTGATGCATTTCTGCAAGAAAATATGAAGTGTGATTGGGTGGCTTTTGTAAAACGAGCGTGTGCAGACACATCATTTTTTTGTGTTAAAAGTAGAGATGTCAAGCGATTAAAAAATTGATCTAAAGAATTACAAGCTCTCTGATTAATTAATTTAAATTAATTGCACACATTTTTTTGCTGTAAAAGTGTAAACGCAAAACATCTTTGCACTGTTCATGTACAATATGATCTAATGTGCTGAGGGAAAAAAACAATAATGCTTCAGGAAGAACAATGATAGAACTGCAGTGGGGGAAATTATTTGATCCCCTGCTGAATATGTAAGTTTGCTGACTTACAAAAAATGAACAGTCTCTAATTTATGAGGTAGTTTCATTTTAATGGAGATAGACAGAATATCAACCAAAAATCAAGAAAAAACATGTTACATAAAAGTTAGAGATTGATTTGCATTTCACTGAGTGAAATACGTATTTGATACTCAAGCAAAACATGACTTAGCACTGGGTGGAGAAACCCTTGTTGGCAAGCACAGCAGTAAGATGTTTCTTGTAGTCGGTCACCAAGTTTGCACACATCTCAGGAGGGATTTTGGCCCACTCCTCTTTACAGAACTCTCTTAATCCTTTAGGTTTCTTGGCTGCTGCTTGGCAACTCAAAGCTTCAGCTCCCTCCACAGATTTTCTATAGGATTTAGCTCTAGAGACTGGCTAGGCCACTCCATGACCTGAATGTGCTTCTTCTTTAGCCACTCCTTTGCTACCTGGCAGTATGTTTTGGGTCATTGTCATGCTGGAAGACCATCCACAACCCATCTTCAGTGTTCTGACTGAGGGAAGGAGGTTCTTGTCCAAGATTTTATGGTACATGGCCCCATCAATTGGGCCCTCAGTGCGGTGAAGTCACCCTGTACCCTTAGAAGAAAAACATCCCCAAGCATAATCTTTCCACCTCCATGCTTGACTGTGAGTATGGTGTTCTTCGGGTCGCACTCGGCATTTCTCTTCCTCCTAACACGGCAGGTAGAGATGATGCTAAAGAGCTCGATTTTGGTTTCATCTGACCACAGCACTTTCTCCCAAGCCTTCTCTGAATCCTTTAGATGTTCACTGGCAAACTTAAGATTGGCTGTACACGTCTTCTTGAGCACGAGGACCTTCCCGGCACAGCAAGATTTCAGTCCATTATGATGTAGTGTGTTACCAATGGTGTTCTTTGTGACTGTGATCCCAACTGCCTTCAGATCATTAACAAGCTCCTCCCGTGTAGTTCTGGGCTGATCCCTCACCTTTCTTGTGATCGTCCTCACCCCATGAGGCAAGATACTGCATGAAATTCCAGACTGAAGGCAATTGATGGTCATTTAATATTTCTTCCATTTCCATATAATCCCACCAACAGTTGTCACCTTCTCACCAAGCTTCTTGCTGATGGTCTTGTAACCCATTCCAACCTTGTGCAAGTGTGCAATCTTGTCCCTGATGTCCTTTGACAGCTCTTTGGTCTTTCCCATGGTGGTGGAGAGGTTGGAATGGAAGAAACTGATTCTGTGGACAGGTGTGCTTTATACACATGAGTTAAGATCAGAAGTTAAGATCTGTTATTGATAGATTTATTGTAATCTGTGTGCAACATGGACACACAGCCAGTCTATGGGAGCCAGAAGTCTGGCTGGGTTGTAGGGGATCAAATACTTATTTCACTCAATTATATGTAAATCAGTTTATAACTTTTATGTAACATGTTTTTCTTGATTTTTGGTTGATATCCTGTCTCTCTCCATAAAAATGAAACTATATCATAAGTCAGCAAACTTACAAATTCAGCAGGGAATCAAATAATTATTTCACCCACTGTATGTCCGTCCATAAGGTGCAGTTTAAGACAATGTACATACAAGCACAGGCGTCAGAAGCATTTTAATGTGAGGTGGACCCACTGTTGGAGGGTCCGGAATGGGTTGGGGGCTGTGGGGGTGCACACACTGCACTCAATGTCTCGCATGTTTCACAAATAAATCGTTGGGTGGATAAGTGGGGGGACAAAACTAATGATTTTTAAAAGTGCAGGGGACACGTCTCCCCCCCTAATATAATGGTTCCTGTGCCCATGCATATAAGGCGTCTCAAGCCACAATTATAACGTAGAAGTAACAATAGAATAACACCCTTCACACTATTTCTCCAATGCTGTATGTGGAAAAATAGTGTGAAGGGTGTTAATTCGACACTACTAGTTAAAACCTATTTGCACCGTGGATTCGAACCAGTGATCTTCTGATTCAGTGCCAGGTATTCTACAGATAGATCTCCGCGAGAGATGTGAACTTGCCGGCTTTTACCAGACCATTTATGGTTAAGGACGGTTAAACACATAACTGCATCAATGGGCTAATTTTCAATTTACCCGCAACAAACACTGGCAGACGTCTTTTTTTTTTTTTACCTGACCTGAGCTTTAGTGTCTTGAAGTCTGTTTAAGTGTATGTTTTGCTCCACATTTGTGTTTCTCCATGTTTTGCCCCTTTCCAGCCTCCTTAGCTGTGACGTTACAGACACTCTGACACACATCTTGATGGTGACTCGACCGTCAGCTGTCTCTCTACATATATTACAGAGTTGGTTGGAAACCTTTTTTTTTTTTTTTTTTTTTTTTTGTAAAAAAAAAAAACCCAAAAAAACCAATCAATACCCAGCCCCTGATCACCTGATCAAAAAGTTATAAGTTAAAAGTTACAAGCGCACTGTCCTGGATATTAATGCAGGCTTTGACGTTGGAACTGTTCCAGCATTTCAGAAACTGTAGGAGAAGAGGTGCCAAATGCAAAAGTTTTGCATTAAAAAAATCTTTGAGGTGAGAATCGAATCCCAGTCATCTGGGTGAAAATTCTGTGCCATACCTTTTATGATAACTCATCAGCTCTTTGGTCTTAAGTGTGTCTCTCCCTCTTTCTCTCTTTCTGTCTCTCTCTCTCTCTCTCTTTCACACACACATTTTATGATCATAAAATATATTTAGTTATTTTGACTTTTAAAAGGCACCATTTTAAGAAATGGATGCCATTTTAATGTTCCAATAACCATAAATTATTGGATAGATTGTAAAGTTTGAAATCTCTGGTTCTACAAAACAGATGATCATGAAACAGCTTCCTGTGAAGTTTGGAGCTTCCAACCCTAAGTTAAGATAAGAAAGAACTTTATTAATTGTAAAGGAAGTTTTTTTAGTCATTAGCATGCTCAGTGCAACAAGAAGAATAAAAGAGAGTACGACAATACAATAAAAAATTAACACACAGAAGTGACAAATAAGGATGTCCATTTGTATATGACAGTGTTTTAGCAACATTACATTTATTTTCTGAGGGTTAGTAAAGGTGAGTAAAGGTTTGAAAATAAAAACAGTTTTCACACACAGTGCACTAACAACGTCGCCCAGTGTGGTTAGACATGAAACATTCAGGTCTCAAGAAACTCAAGAATTCACAGCAGTGGTGATGGGCTTTTGGCCTAAATTGTATTTTTCAGAAAACATTCATTTTGGAGAACAGGGTGTTTTAAGGAAAAACAGACCTCTAAGAAACCTTTTTTCTTATACCATTATTTTACCATCAACACTGTGTGTGTGTGTGTGTGTGTGTGTGTGTGTGTGTGTGTGTGTGTGTGTGTGTATGTATGACCTTTTACTATTTGTTGGAGAGTAAATCAAATTGCTGTATTTGCTATAGTCATTTAGTTTCACTACAATGCACCCTTTCACATCAAACCACTTTGAATAACTGTATCTATATCTTAGTCACTGAATTTTATCAGAATTAAACTAAGATTTTTTTTACAGAATTTCCCTGTAAGATTAATGTTACACCAAAATGACACCTCTAGGTCTCCAGTGACGTATATGCCGATAATGGCCTCTTTCATTTTATTTACCTAGCTCATTGAAACAAGCAGGCAAAATCTGCTGAAAGAGTGAAATCTTAACTTTCAGGGGATACTATGTTTCTATGTAATGTTACTGAATATTACATAAAGCTGTTTTACTGAAACAAATAGTAAAAAATACAGAGGTGCAAATGTGAACCTGTAATAGAATGTAAACCAATTCATTATGTAACCAGATACATAATATTTTTTCTATGTAAGAGATGTGCCCATAATTTTCTTGCTTACTTTACTGTTTGCATCAGTCATACTACTCGCATCAATCTCTTTATCTGATCAAAGACGTTATATACGAAGCATAATTTCAGACTAAAAAGAGAAACTGAAATAATAATAATAATAATACATTTTATTTATATATCACTTTACATTTTACAAGAAAATCTCAAAGTGCTTACAGACAGAAAATAACAAAATAAAATAATAGAAATGACATGTAGTATTGGGCTTCATCCAATTCTAAATCTAATTTCAAAGCTACTGAATTTTGTTTGGAGAGAAAAGTGAAACTGAAAGTCAAAAGGATCTTCTGATACGTATTGTTGATGTCTGTAAAAATTTTTTCCAGAGTGCTATGGATACTGCCAGACTAAGTGCAGCCAAGTCTTCTCCAATGATGGAGACAGTTAACATGGTATGTGTCACAGTCTCACATTTTAGTAATCAAGTAAGGTAATGATTATTTGACAATCAAGTAATTATATACATCATTATTCAAGTAATTGTGAATGAGTCCTACTAATGACAGACTTCTCACCACACATTCTGTCTAGTAAAAGCAGTCAGTAATAATTCAATTCTTCATCCCAGTGCAGTTGTGTGAGATAATGTCCTTGTATGTAGGTTCACTGCCTAGTGATTGGATTGTGTGTACATGTTGTAGTGTCTACAGCATTTAGATGTGTCAGTGTTAGGAGAGCTGGTCCCCAAACTCTGTGACCTGCTGAAGAGTGGAGTCGGCCTTGGAACGAAGGTAAACCTATGTAAATATACTTGTGGCTTCAAACACATTTTTGTAGGTTAGAGTTTTTGTAGGACACATTCACTCTTAATATTTATTAATATTAATCCACAGGGAGGCTGTGCAAGTGTGATTGTATCCCTGACAGTGCAGTGCCCTCAAGACCTCATGCCTTACTCAGGTAAATCATACCTTGTCTGTCACCATATGCATAAAACACTGAACTGCATTTTGCTTCCCGATGATTTCTGTGGGGTAATTTCCCAATGATATCTGGATAGACATTGTGAATATGGGGGCGGTAGCATTGCAAAACTGACAGTTTATGTAAACTTTGTGCTGAGAGCCATTCAGATGGTTGAAAACTGGTCCAGTGAATTTCCATATGTGAGAAGCTAGTGGGACGTAATTAAAGTTGTTCAATAAATAATTAATTCAGTGTGTACACTGAACACTGAAGCAGAAGTTATTACATTGGTTTTGGGATATGCCTTGAAGTGATTCTCTGAAAATGCAACCCTAAAACATTTGAGATGCAGTTACACATACCTCCACTGGTTTCTGTTGGCTTCATTTATAGGTAAACTAATGAGTGCACTTCTGAATGGTATCCATGATCGCAGTGTTGTGGTTCAGAAATCTTTTGCCTTCGCCATTGGTCATCTGGTCAGGGTAAGCAAGTTTTGGCATGTATTTTTATTAACAAAACAGTTTGAAGAGTTTGCATGCACATGCAAAAATGCACTGGTTTAAATTTAGAAATGAAATGTGATTCCTCTCACCTGTAGACAGCAAAGGACAGCAGTGTGGAAAAGCTTCTGCAAAAGCTCAGCGCATGGTACCTAGAGAAAGAAGGTAAGACATTTGTATAGAAAGGAGGAACTCCAGCTACATGCTCCAATTCCATCCACATTTAATTTTTACTTTTATTATGTTCCCTTCTTTTTTGTTGTTCCTCCTTTTTTATTTTTCATCTATTACTTTTTATTTCTTTCTTCTTCCCTCTTTCCTCTCTTCGTGTCTCCAGAGGTGGTGTATAAGTCTTCGTGCTGTCTGACTGTGCATGCCATCAGTCACTACAGTCCTGATGTGCTAAAAGCTCATGCCGGTTTGGCCCTGCCCCTGGCCTTCCTAGGAATGCATCAGCAGGCTGATGAGCAAGGAGACAGCAGCGATGCCAACCTGTGGGCTGAGGTCTGGCAGGACCATGTGCCTGGTAAGACTCTCAACAGAATGTAAAATGGAACCACATTTTGATTTGTCAAGTAGTGTTCGTGTACCAGTGCTTGGTGACATTTTCACCTCTAACAGTAAAACTTGGTGAAATATGACTGCTTGTACAGCAGGAAAAGGAAAAAACATGCATCTGAAATCAGACACTTCTCAAACTTGCCATTATTTTTAGTGTGATTGAGGAAGCAATCACACTATAGTTCCTCTTAAGTTTTATTATTATTATTTTTATTCCACCTTGTTTTTAGAGCAGATTCTTCTCAATGTCAAAAGTCTGTTTTTAAATTTTTTTAAATGCTTGAGAAACCTCTGAAACATAGTGTGAGAGAGAGAGAGAATGGCCAAGCCCTGAAATTCCTGTCAGAGAGAGTCTGTGACATTGGATGCTAGGTACAGACAAAAAGGTGAAAAAACAAACAAGGGGCAAAACACAGCATGCCTATAAAACGTCAAGACACTAAACATGTGGGTCACTGTTTGTTGTGGTTTAATTAAAAATAAGCATCCTGTGAGCACGGCCATGTGTGCTTTCCCGGCCTGTTTTGGGGGTGAGAGTGGTTCACTCCAACCATTTTCAGACATCCTTAACCATAAATCGCTTTGAAAGACACAGCAAGTTAATGTCCCCTCGATGGTTTAGTGGTAAAATGCTGGGCATTGAATGAAGAGAATCAAAAGAGGTGCCAGAACCAGAACGGGTTAAAGTCACATGGTGCGATTAATCAGCAATCATTTTTAACGCATTATTTTTTCTGTGATTAACTGATTGAAATTAATCAGCAAAAAAATATATATATTGCTGAGTAATTGCAGCATGTGACTTTAGCCTGTTAATTTGGCACCCCAAGGTTTTACAATACAGTCTAGTTTTACCTGTTGTTAGGTGATTCATTCTGCAAGACCCATGATGTTTCAAAGAATTAATCTCTCGCTCTCCTTTTTTTTAATTATTTATATTAGCCTCATATTGGGAGTGTAAACTTGTTTGCCATCAGTTTAGAGTCTGTACTAATATCTGTATATAAAAATAAAGGGATTTTATTGCTGCATTTTAAATTAAGAGGGTGGCCAAATCATCTGATCACTGGCCCATGTAATGTTAAGCTTTAACATTAATAATCGGTTTCCTCTGGTTATTCCTTATGGAAACCTTCATCTCTCTGTCATCATTCTTTATTAATTACTATATATCCCTATGTCACTTCTTAAATTAGTTTATACTCCTAATTGATTGTGTTGAAGTCTGAGAAGAATGGATTGCCTCTTTTGAGTCTTGGGGCAGTGACCTAGATTTATGTAAAGCTTCTTTGTGAGAAGCACTGTGCAAATAAGCAATCAAACTGGATTGTAATCAGTTAACAGTCAATGTCATCAAAGAAATAACTGTAATTTTACTCCAAAGTTGAAGATAATTTTTTTTGCAAATGGTGAATCACATCAGGACAGGCCAAAACCCATTAAGGAAATGCAAATAAACAGTTCAAGGTCAAACTTCCACTGTAAGACATCTCAGATAAACAATTGTTTGCTTAATGTTCTCTTTTAGCATTGTTAATGCTAAATGTTAGAAGTTAGAACTTCCATTGTTTTCTAAAGACCCATGACTAATTTGGGGGGTTTTTTCTCCTATTTTTTTATATTTTAGCACTATATTTGAGGGATAAAGTCAAATCTTTCCAGCTTTACGGGAGATGCGACCCCTATGACAGACTAAATTATGTCCACGGTTTTTTTCTATACATTTTTGTTGATCTTTTCAGGCAGTTTTGGAGGAATCAGGCTTTATATGACTGAGCTCATAGCCATCACCCAGAGGGCTTTGCAGTCTCAGTTGTGGAAGATGAAGGCGCAGGGAGGGGTTGCCATGGCTACCATTGCAAAGCAGCAAATGGGTTCTCTGGTGGCTCCACACCTGGGCATGGTGCTGAATGCACTGCTTCAAGGACTTGCAGGACGCACCTGGGCAGGAAAGGTGAGTACACACATACATCAACTTGATATCTAGACTCATTATCCCTTTAATCGGCTCTACTTCCTATAGAGGAGCATTTTGTAGTTTACAGGTATAGACTGTAGTCCATATATTTCGTTGTATCATTTTTAAGCCCCCTTTACACCATTTATCAATGATCAGGACCATCAGTGAGCAGGTATTATATGGGTGGGGGATCATTTGCAGAACAGCAGTGACACTGACATGGTAATGGTGTGTATGTGTATGTGTGTGTGTGTGTGTGTGTGTGTGTGTGTGTGTGTGTGTGTGTGTGTGTGTGTGTGTCTGTGTCTGTGTCTGTGT
>JBBIGA010000083.1:6243462-6259775 GCA_037576975.1 Alestes dentex
TGTGTGTGTGTGTGTGTGTGTGTGTGTGTGTGTGTGTGTGTGTGTGTCTGTGTCTGTGTCTGTGTCTGTGTCTGTGTGTGCGTGTCTGTGTGTGCGTGTCTGTGTGTGTGTGTACGTGTAAGTATACTCAATAAGGAAGCTCTTTGGTATACACACTCATGTCCACACACACTAAATAAAATAGGCTACAGGGGTTTAGAATATGAATTCACACCCACATTAATATTTTTTCTCTGAATTGTGGAGTTTTGTCTAAGGTGTTGACAAACCTTTGTGGCTTATACCTTCTGTGTAATACCTTTCCCTCTGCCTTCAGGAGGAGCTCTTAAAGGCTGTTGGATCTGTGGTGTCAAAATGCAGGTTAGACAGTTTATTTTACCCTTTACCTCACATACATTCTCAGCAAGACTTAAATTCTGCACTATTTCTGCTTGTGTTTTATAGTGCAGAGCTCCAGAAGCCTGTGGCAGGCCAGCCAAGTGTGGGTCAAGTGCTGGACCTGGTGCTAAAGGAGTGTAAAAAGGAGAGCCTTTTTTACAAAATGGCTGCTCTGCGCTGTGCTGCAGACATTTTAGAGGCCACTGAGGAGGACCGCTTTCAAGAAATGACAAACATTCTGTTGCCTCTCATCCGAAAGGTACACTAGTGATATTTTGGAAGCATATTCACAGCTGCTTTTTCTCTAAATTTATCAGTAGAAGTCATATGGTAGGATAATGCAGATTTAATTTGCATTTTGTACTGCAAGAAACATGCCATCTCGAATAAATACCAGAGATTTGTACTCATGAGGAGTAAAAAGAGAACAAAGATAAAGATACGGACCCCCTCACTGGGGTCTTGGAGCAGCATTTCTGAAGTGAGGGCTCTTTCTTGTTTAATGTTACTAAATGATTTTGCCCACAGTTAGAACATAACCAAAGGTTGTAATTTCTGAAACACTGACATTTGTCTTTGCATGTTATTCTGCTTCATCAGAATCAGCCTGCAACTGCTGGTTCACCTAAATATAAAGATGATGATGACGAAGATGCAAAGGCACGAGAGATGCAGATGGAAGTTCTGCTGTGTGCATTTGAGACCCTTGGAAAAGCCTGGCCAAAAATTGCAACGACACAAAGTAAGAACATGCAAAAACGAAACCTATAAGAGTAGGTATGTTCATTCAGAATCAGATGAGATGATAAGAGGTTTTTATGTGGCTCCAAACACAGATTATTATTATTATAATTATTTTGGCCAATCTGCATACGGTTTTATGATTAAAATAAGGTATGGCAGATGAATACACTGTTTTTGAATGCTGCTGCTACACCAAAATGCAATAGCTTAATTATGCCTGATTAAACAGTCAATTGCCTCTTATTTGTGAATGATGGGGCACTTCATTTGATAGTTGTTTCAACAGACAACTAATTTTTGATCTAAGAATTTAAAATGCGAGTTTATGTATTATATAACAAAAAACATTATAATGTGTTATTGGTGAATAGAAATGACTGGAAATGTACTCTTTGTGTTTGTGTTTAGCCCACACAGTGACTAGTAAGACTAACAAAAAAACTGCCCAACTTGGTTATCAGAAGTAGTTAGAATTTAGACCCCTACTTATTTTGTGTTAATGAAGAATGAAAGGCTGGTCTGTGTGCAGGAATTAGTCTGTGTGTGCTTATGTTGCAGGTCAGTATCAGGCAGAGGTGTGTGGGATAATGTGTGACACACTGAAATTGAGCACATGGAGAGTTCAGCTGGGTGTCCTGCAATGCATGAAGGCCTTCTATCAAAGGTCAGAGAATGCAGCTTTCTCTAACATATGCCCTAACTTCATCTGTTTGATCCTAAAGTGAACTGCATTCTTAAAACAAGTGAATGTGCTGTAATGTTCTGACTGAAACAGCAAAAGGCTTTTTAAAGTTAGGAAATCTGAAGCCTGCTGAGTCAAATGTGTTCTGGTTTGTGTTGTAGGTTATTGCTATTAGATAAAGAACACCAGAACTCTGGGGTACTGTGTGAGTTTCTGTCCGAAACCTGCACTGCTCTTGCATCGCCACTAGGTGAGGAACCTTTAGAAACAAATGACATCTGCATATAAAACAGCACCAAGTATTCTTTCACCAAGAGACAATTTGTAATCATTTTCTTTTCTTTCTAGAGAACAGAAGTTACTCATCCGTGAGAACGGAGGCCTTGTCCATTCTGGACCTATTACTGAAAAGGATTGAAGGTAATTTTTAGTTTTTCCTTACTTTAACTAAAATAATGAATATGAGCAATGAATGTTATACAGACCAAATTTCCCTTTAGATTGTGTTGGTAAATATGTTTTTTTTTGTTTTTTTTTTTGCAGTTATCTGATCATGTTAGACATGTTTATTTAGAAATCGTGGTCCGGCAAAGTGGTTTTCTGTAGTTACTAATGAAATGTTTTAAAACATTTTGAAACTTTTCTTGAATGTGTAGAGGGTGACCAATGGGATTGTCTGGCAGAGAAGAGTCGACAACAGCTCCAGCGTTCTCTTGCTACTATGGAAACTGACAGCCGGCCTGAGCTAAAGGATAAAGCCCAGTCACTGAGAAGGAAAATTCAGGGCCTGCCTTAATCCACCCCCACCCCCTGCCCTTGATTCTGCGGGTTCCATAGCAGTTACAGCATACAGACCCAACTCCCGCCTCATCTGCCAACCCAATATAAACATTTTAATATGGTTGTAGTCCCACTGTTGTGTTTATTGCTAGGCAGACAATTTTAACACCTTTTTCTCTCGTCTAATAAGAGCAGATTTTCCAACAAACTTAGATGATCTTTTCTAACTTTAAGCATAAGCAATGTGCTTACCATCACAGCCATTTTGGTTCATTTGTTTTACCAGCTTCTCACACTCATCATACTACCTGTACCACCTGTAAGGCTACTATCTGGGTAATTTTCTACTCTCCCAGTGTCTAGTAGTATCTGCCTAGGTGTTTGAAAAGAACAGTTCACCTGGCCTTATGTTTATTACTGAAGTTACTGAACATCAGGAAGATGTTTTAAAGAACTGCTTGAAACAGCAATTATGAGCCTGAGATGAACAGGCTTGGATCTTGGGTCGTAAAGCTACTGCCACTTTGAAATGTTTACCTGTTCCGAACTACTGGAGCCTCCATGGGTGGCATGACTACTGCAAGCTTGCTTAGAAAAAAGCCTCATTACAGTTTCAAAGGAGAAGTGTGTATCTTCTCCTTCATCAGTTATAGATTAGATTTGTATGAGAACAGCCAAAGCAGCCATCTTGTTTTTTAAGGTAGAGTTCATGAAGTCATGGGGATGGAAAAACAATGCCACAAAATATCTTTGGAATGTGACATTAAAAAGGAATTTGGTTAGAGGCTGTGTATGTAAAAATCATGTAAATTAGACTGAATCTTTGATTTACCAGTGTTTGCATGTTACGTGTGTTTAAAATATATTTAAAAAAAAATTTTTTGCACAGTCCCACTTCACCCATGCTCAACTTACCTAAACTTAAGGTATATACTTTTATAACATTTTGTCCATTTAGATGTGGTAATTATTGAACTGTTTAGCAAGCTTGGGTTTAAAGAAAAGACTACTTTTCCTTACTACACACTTATAGTAAAAACCCCAATCTCGAAAATAGGCCTTCAGAAACCTAGTGAAGTCTGTAATATTGCGTGGTTTTTGGTTGGATTAAGGTCGGAACACACCAACTGTAGCCTAAACCATAATACATCTGATCCAACCAGTAAAAGACTTCTAAAGAAGGCTGGTGACCACTGAACTAGCTGATGATCCAAATAATCCAGTTTCAAGTTAGCTGATGGAACATCAAGCCCTACTGAGCAGGAAATTCTCACATTAATAGTGAAAATGAATAACAATGACTAGATTTATACTTTTATTGATGTTAGCCAGAAGAAGAAATACAACAAACAGTTAAAGTAGTGGAATAAGTGACAATGTGGAATAAGATGCTGGATAAAAAATATAAACATGCAAAAATAAAAGCATAAACATCTCCTTTTCAAATGCCTCAGGTAAGCAACTGAACCTCTTTTGGTACATGATGTTATCCTGAAAGCTATAACAGCACCAATATCTATTTCCAATGTACACATTTAAAATCTAAAAAGAAGTGATTAGAAATGTCTTTAAAAAGTGTGATACAGGTGTGTATATTATATGCATTGCTGGAAGAAGCAGCTTATGTATACACTGTAAGCAAAGGTGTACACGTGCGTCGATTTAGCTAGCAAGTATCTGCCGCTGCCGTTTGTCCTTGGTCTTATCCTGTATGCGCTGGGCCAGAACTTTGCCCTCATGTGTCTGTGCTGTGCGTGTCACTGTGGAAATGCCATCCACAAACTTAGTCTTGAAGAGCACGTTAGCATTGGTGAACATTCCATCTTTCAGTGACACCACCACAAACTACAAAAGGGAAAAACAGTAATATTAAAATAAATAAATAAATAAATAAATTTCTGACCACTTTTGATTAAATTAAAGCAAGGCAAAACCCATACCACATAGAAAATGTGTTAATAGCCTCAGATTGGGTATTGGAATTTCTAACCTGGGAGTGTGTGAAATGCGTACGCAGCATCTGTCCTATGTTCTGTGTGTGCGAGAGGTCAAGGGCAGCATCCACTTCGTCCAAAATGTAGATAGGAGCGGGTTTGAACAGCAACATGGCTAAAATCAATGACAGTGCCACCAGAGATCTGAAAGACACACCAGATATGTTTGTACACTGCAATTACACAGAATTAAAAACATTTTAGACAGGATTCCTGTTTTAGCTGGCCGGAATCAAGCACTGTTTGGTGATTTCCCTGCACAAAAACATTGGTTTGTTGCCAGATTCAGTAGGCGCTTTGGAGCTAGAAAACACCAAACTGTGCTGAACCTCCAGGAATGGACTTAAAGACCCCTGGTTAGGTGTAGTTTCAAGGTTAGGATTAGCTGACCTTTGACCTCCACTGAGTTCAGTCAAGTTCTCCTTCCAAGTGTTTCCAAGAGCAACTTTAAACTCCAATCCATCTAGGACACCACACCCCTCAGGTGGGGCTAAACGAGCATTTGCCCCTGGCAGCAGAGTGGAAAATATGGAGCCAAAATCCTTATTCACCTAAACATGCAGTACACACAAAATTACACACTGCATGTAGAAGTGGGTCATCACAGCATGGATGGTTTAGTATTGTGTAAGTAACTTTTAAAAAGGACAGGCTGACCTTTTGCCATGCCACATTTAGTGCCTCATTCTTTTTCTGGTCCAGCTCTCTGATTGTCTCCAGAATCTTCGCCTTGTCATTCTCCACGATCCTTTTCTTCTTTTTCAGATCATTGTACTGAAACAGACATTTAAATACCAACACTGAACATAAAGTGTAGAACAGCTTCTTTTTAAGGTGGTACAAACTTGTAAACATGATTTAGGAAACAAAGTGCCTTACTTTGAGCTACAAAATACCTGACGTTGAGCTGCAAAACTTCAGTGTTGCTGAACACTGAAAACAGCTGTTTAAAACAACTATTGCTTTGTGTTCGACAATTAAACATTTGATGTTTGTTAGGAATATTACACATGCAGCTCCAGCACCAAACACATCTTTGCTTTGTGTTAAGTGGAAAATTGTGCAAATTTAAATTTTCCACTCTCCTAAAGCATCAGTTTTGACCAAAAGTAAATAACCAGATACGCCATAAAAAGTTGATCAGATAAAACATCCTTGGAGGAGCTGCTAGGCTAACAAGTAATGCAAGCTTATGTACATCAAGTAGCAATGAGTAAACTACATGCCTAAAACATCAGTTGTCTCAAATCTTGTGAAGTGATCTAAAGTCAACCAGCTTATGTAGTCTGCGAATGTTTGCATCAAGCAGAAAACTATTTATTTTTTGCCAATGTATGAGTTTAACCTTGTAAAATCATTCTAATCTCTACTAAACCATAAATAATGAGTATACCCTTTCCTCAGCCTCACTGAGCATGTTCATGGCTCTGCGGTTGATGTTCCTCTCTAGCTTGTCTTTGGTCTCCTCTAGTTTTTTCAGTCTCTGCCCAGCTTCTTTAGGGCTGTTTGTCTTGAAGTCATATGCAGAGTTGGGCTGACCAAACAGATGCCGCTCAGATGAGATCCAGTCATTCTCAGCCAACATGCGTGTTACCTACACAAAGGCATGAAATGACTGTTCACTTCTATCCACTCTTGTAGCAAACAACATATTTAATTCCCTACAAACACACAACGGCTCTCTAATTTAAGTCCAATCTCTCCAACACATACTCTGGCAACAGAATCAGCGCTGTCCTTCCTGTGTTTGCTGATGTTGTGTTCAAGCTCTTTGATTCTGAGCTGCGCATCGTTGTTTTGCTCTCTGAGCCGGTTTGCTTCTTCACTCTTCCCTTTGATCTCTCTCTCCTGCCCCAAAATCACCTCTTTTTGCTGGGAAAGCTGCTCCTGCGCTTGTTGCACAGCTTCCTACAACACACACACCTTCAGTTCTTGTTTTATGGATTACTGTAAATCAGTCATGAGAAATACCAAAAGTTATTCAGACCTTAATAAAATTATTAATAAGAGTATTTGAGTTATTTAATTACACTGGTATTCCAATCTATTTTTTAGTATGCAGGTACTTAATTTATTTTAGAGGCCATCTGCAGTTGCTAATTGAGTCTCATTTGGAAGACACAATTTGCTTGCCTTTGTAAATTGTTTGTTTTTTTGCCAACAACGTACTGGCCAAAGCCTGCATGACAATTTGTAAAAATGTTACCTTATTGGCTGCAACCTCAGTTCTCATGGTACTGATCTGCTCCTGTATGGCCTTCATGGCCTCATCCACAGCTTCAATCTGCTGTTCATAGACAGCCTGCTCTCGCTTCAGCTCCTCCAGCTCTAGAGCAACAGCATCAGCCTCCTATACACACAGAAATACGGACTCACCTTGTAATTTGCATTTCTAAAACAAACATGGGCAAACACTGCAAATTAGTATACAGTTAAAACAGCTGTCAGACAGACTGTATACTAATAAAACACGATTGCCATGTGGTAATATGGCTACAGCCATTGACAAACTCATTATGATGACTTTAGTCAATAACAGACACCTGTTGTCTCTCCTTGAGCTTTTTGTTGAAGGCATCTGCTTTGCTCTTGGCCTGGTTGAGCTTCTGCTGCGCTGCTTTCAGTTCTTTCTCCCTCTCTGCCTCAGCATTCTTCATTTTGTTCTCCAGTATCTTGTACTTGTCCTCCGCCTTCTTCTGCACCTCTTTCGTCTTTCTTAGGGTCTCCTCGCTTTCCTCTACCATGCAAAAAAAAAAAAAACCCATACACACTATGGTGAGGTCTTCACTTTTTAGGTGACTGCAACAAGCATGATTGTGTAAGTGATTATTAGCCAGCCATGACATACCTAAAACCCATTCTACACATAAATTGACTGGTATGGGTTCAAACAGGTTATGTTCAGCATTTTAAGGCACTGAAATTGCCAACTGGCATATCATCATCATTACATGCCTTTTATGGGGTTTGAAACAAGAATTGCATCATGAAATCTGAAACTGCTTCTGTTGCAAGACAACACTTCCCTCGCCTCTCCAAGAGCCATCACATCTCACTTGAACTAATACGGTAAGTGAATGGTACTTAGGCTGTGAATGAGTGCATGTTACAGAGTGCATACCAATGGTCTTGCGGAGATTCTCCAATTCCTCTTGTTGTTTGTGGAAGGAGCTCTGATGTAGTTTGGTCTCAAGAATCTGAGCTTCCTCCGTCTTCAGGTCCAACTGCTGCTTCAGCTGCCGATACCTTCAAGAACAAAGCAAAACAATGAATCCCCGCTCTCTCCAACACAGACATCATCTCTCTCCCTCTCTTCTGCTATTCATAGAAATATGAACTCCATCCCATTTCCTCTCTATAGTCCTTTCCGAAATACTGTGCTATTTCTTCTACTGTTGTCTCTATATCCATGTTTCCCTAAAGTATGCACCCATAAAAACAGTTCAGTGAGGCGGTTGTAGTTGCTGGGGTTTCTTGATTACTAACTTTTCGGCAGTTCCTTTGAAGCTGCTGAGGTCTGTTTCCACAGCAACAAGCTCTGCCTCTTTAGCCTTCAGGTTGTCCTGGACATCTTTCACTGCCGCCAGCTTCGAGAGCACTGAAGCGGTCTGAGCACGAGCACCTACAGATGCAAACAACTGATTGCAAATTCCTCTACATCATTTCACCCCAACCAATTAAAAATGAATATTCTATTGCATGCCGTACTATGGACTGAGTGTTAATTTGCCATGTTCATCCAGCAGAATACAATACAGGGGGTCCTCAGGTTACAACAGTCTCAACATACGTTTTACAGCCCTCACTCGACTTACACCGTTAGCCTCATACTTACGGACTACATGTGTGAACTAGTTTGGTTGCACGCAGCAGAATATTACGCAGTGTATGAGTGAGTGAGTTTTCCTTTTTCTGAGGCTTAGGATTGTGTTTTATGATTTTACAGCTGTGTTAGGACAGGTAAGTGACTTAGGCTAGGGTGTGTTTCGACTAACACCAAAATTCAGGTTACATCACTTTCAAAGGAACGGATCTGTGTCGTAACTCGAGGAGCCCCTGTATATCTCGCCATTATGCACACCTCCTGTTAGTGTTCCCTGCGGATCAAATACATCTCCTCCGAGAGTAACTGTTTTCGTGCTGACACGCTTATCAAAAGCAACTTTCTTGGCGCTGTCCAGAGTATCGCAAACGAGCGTGGTTCCAAAAACATACTCCATTGCCTTACGCAGCTCTGACTCATAACCCACCAATGACAGAGCGGTGTGCACATTATCCTCCCCCACCTGAAACAAGACAAATTAAAGATCCTCATCAAAAACAACATATTTCAAAATGTCATCTTTCTTTTTCTTAAATGGTCTACTACCAGGTCTTTAGCAGTGTTGACCACACTGCTGTTGAGAGTCCGTGCAGAGATCTTGTTCAGGGGGATGATGGTATATCTACGCTTCAGTTCACCTTTTTCCAAAATCTTTTTTCCAGTTACCTGAAAGACATTTTAAGCAGTAATTATATTTTTTGCAGTCTAGGAAATTTAAAGATCCATGTCAAAGGTCCAAGTCATTTACAGCAATAGGCCAAGTGTATGCTGCTGATTAAAAAACAAAAACAAAAACCTATTGCTTATGTATTGTGTACATTTAAAAAGATAATTAATAGTTTGTTAAAAAGCGATATTACATCTTTAGTAGTTTATACTAGGCTCTGAATGGTAAGAGGAAGAAAATGTGACAAATAACTGACTAAAATAATAGTGAATGTTAACTAATTGAAATGAATGAATTCTCTATAAATGATCAAATTAATAAAAATCAGCCATTCATCAAACTTCAGCAAATCAGCTAGCTGTCTCAGGGTGGAAAGCAATTAAAAAGAACAAAAACAAAAAATAAAACCCCCCACACACATACTTCATTGTCCACCACTATGTTGTAGAGTCGACTGCCTGCCACCACCTCTAGAGCCGTGGCGTTAGACACATCAGTCACTGTGAAGAGGTTTGCTACCAGACCCTTCACTTTACTAGGGTCCCAGTTCTTCTCAGGGTCCCTGCAATGACCAAATTAATTCAACTGAATGCCAGAATGATAATTTGTTCAGAGCAGTGAAATAAAAAAATAAAAAATAAAAAAAAACTTCATTCATATCTTAAAATCAATTTTAAGATAAACCTCTCACTAAGTTGTGGATTTTGAGGAAATGACAAAATTCCAAAAAGTATACGGTTTCACCAAATGTATAACATTTATACACTCACAAAAGCACTTACTTGTATTCAAAGCGGAGGTTGGGAAACTTGCCCATAAAGGATTCATAAGATTCTCTCAGCCGGTTGACCTCACAAGACAGCTGTCTTTTCTGTTCCATCAGATGCTCCTCTCGTCCATCTGAGCAACAAGCAAACTTAGCTTTGTGTCAACATAAGTTTCTTTTAGCCCAGTTTTAAATCCAAGCTCTCAACTCTGCTATACATAAGTTGGCCAAGTGTTAAAGGTACAACCTTCATAGTTGAGTTTCTGCAATTCAGTCTGCAGCTTGTCTCTGCATTTCTGCACAGCCTCAAAGGCATCCTGGTCTTTCTTGTATCCACTGTCCATCTTCTTTACTTGGGCCTGCTTAGTCTTCAGCTCCTGCAGAGCATGCTTCAGCTTCATTTGTGCCTGAGTGAGCAAGAAAGACAATTTACACTATAGATAATTTACAATGAAAGAGGCAAAAAAAAAAGGCATTTTATGTTTTTGGTATAAACATTACTTGTTTGGCCTCTGTCTCAGCTTTGCTCATGTCATTCTTGCATGCCAACATTTGGCCTGCCAGTGTGGCTTCCTCTCCATCTTCGTTGGCCAAGAGGCCAGCCGACACTGCCTTGAAATGCTGCTGTGCTGCTTCCAGCGCTTCTGCATCCTTTTGCCCCTCGTCCTGCACTGCCTTCAATCGCTCCATTGCTTTGGCAACTTCACTTGCTTTCGCTGCCATCATTTTCTTATCCTACAATAAAAACAGATGCGTTATAAAAATCTTAATCTTCGAAAATAAACAAGCAAGCAAAAACAAATCAAGCCCCACCCCACCATACCTCTTCCATGTTGTTGACTAGCTCCTTCCTTTTCTTTGTCTCATCCTTAAGGTTTTGTTTCCTCAGGTCAAGAGCACTCTGAGCTTTTGTATCCACTCTTTGTGCTTCAGCCAGAGTCTCCTCGAGGGTCTTCAGCACTCCTGCTACCTCCTATGAACACACACAGTAACAGACAATAGCAATAGGATGTTACTATCAAATTAAAGTCATACATCGCGTTAGCAGGGAGAGAACGGCACACTCTTTTGTATAGTTGAAGACCCACATAGATGTGACCTTTTAGCTTAATGTGAGACACAGTGGGTAAGTTTCCCCAGATATGGATGAGGCCTAGTCATGCTTATGCTGCCATGTCAAGGATGAAATATTATTTTAATAATCTGCATGGTAATACATGACTTCAAAACATATTTAAACTTTTTTTTTTTTAGGAAAACCACAAATTATTATGAGTTTGGATATCAGTACATTTGAATAACCATGCTCATGCCCATCCCCTCACAAAAGTGGCATAACGCATACTTTATAACAGTCACTCCCTCTTCAACCACGACCACATGTTGCAATTATCTATACTTGTGTTTACAAAGTGCACTCAGGCCAGGGCCCTGTTGCAAGTGGCTTACCTTGTCCCTGCTTCTCTCCAGTGTTTTAATCTCCTCAGTGAGCACCTGAATGCGGGCAGCATTTTGTTGCATGCTTTCTTGGATCTCGCTTATGGAGGCTTGCATGACCTGCAGGTCCTCGGCTGATTTCAGTTTGGTTTCCTCTGCGCACACAAACTGCCATGCCACATACAGCCGGCTCAGATGTTCGATCTCCCGCATCAGCTTCTGGTACTCTAGGTAGGATGTACGCTCCTGAGGATGCAAGAGATTTACATTACTTTTATTTAGCAGATACTCTTACAAAGCTGTGCACCAAGTGAAGAACTTATGATTCATAAAAAAATCACGTCTGAAAAAGAAAAAAAAAATTCGTAAAGATGCGTTAATCTGAAAATCCTTGTAAAAATTTGAATGATTTTGCCATAAAATAAAGGATGTAAAATGTTCTTGAACAATTTAAGGGTTCCTCTCATTTTTAAAAGTGGCCCTCCAAGAAACTATTAATTCTGTCACACAAAAACTCTTTTTGGACTCCTTATCTCAAGAGCATATTTTTTTGGAGTTTGGGGTCCTGGAAATATATCCTATGGTTTTCTTGTATTTTTTCCTCTGAGCTATTCTTATAAACAATCTCTACTGACTGACTGCTCTGTATTGTATCTTATTAAAAAAGCAGTCCAGATAGAATAGGCAAGTTCGACTGCAGTGAGCTCAACGGAAACAAAATGTAAATACCTTGGATTTTTTTTTTTAAACGAACATTGTTTACTTATTACATTACACTCTAACTGTCAAAATGTAATTTAACCTTTTGAAGAGTACAATCACAAATGTGTGGTGAGCTCTGGCTAGTCCCTGGGGTAAGTATATTCACAAAGACATGCCTAGAACATAAGAAAACAGAAAGTTTTATATTTCAATGCAACAATAACCTTTCCAATTTTGGCTTCCAATAACGGTGAAATGCAAAAACTTTAGTTTGAAATTATAGGAGGACGAGGGTGAAGAAAAAAATTTAAAAAATCACTAAGCAGATGGCATTGTATTAAAGAACTCATTCTGTAAAGAGTGAAATTTATGCTGTCAGTTAAAACAATTGTGCTTTAACTAACCTCTTTCAGTTTCTCCATAGCAGGTGTAATCTCCTCATCCAGGATCTATGGCAAGAGAACAAATACATAGCGATGTTAGCAGTGAAACTGCAAGGTGCAACATCAAAGCATGGTCTCACATATATGCACACACAAGCAGAAACTACCGTCTGAATCTCTTTTAGCTTAGCATCTTTCTTCTCAATGGTTTTCTGAGCACTGATTTTCTTGCACTCATACATCCTGGTACCAGCAGCCTCCTCTATCATGGCCAGAATCTATACAACAATCAGTCAGAAATGAGAGAAGGAATGGAGCAATGTTACAAAGTTATAAATACATAAGGACCTTATATCGATAAGGAGATTGCCACATACTCCATGAACACTTCAAAGAAAGTCTTGTATAAAACAATAAACACATTCAAGTTATTATTCTGCACCAATGGCTGCCAATTGAGTTGATTGTCTCACCTCAGGTGGTTTCATATTCAGAACTTTGGTTATTCGCCCCTGAAAGGAAAACCATTCAGAAAAGAAAAAAAGTCAAACAAAATCACATCTCAACTTTTTAAAGTAAGACATAGCGATCTGATTACTAAGAAAAGAAAAATGCAGGCTTCGTTTACACCTGGTTTGTTCATGTATCATTATGGATCTGAATGAGGCTTATCCACATAAAATAGAGGTGTAAACACACCAAAATGCATTTAAAACAGATTTTAATAAGTGGCTTGAAACACATTTTAGCCCCATATGATATTAGTGTAATGCATCAGACACTCTATGCCACATTTGAGAACCAAAACGTGTCCCAATGCTGTGTTTTAATGCACATGATTCATGACAGCGCCAGAGGCTAATTATTATAAGCATCTACTCAACATATTCCTCACCGCAACTGGATTACAGATTGGATCCAGGTACTAGTCACATGAAAAGACCAGGTCGAAAACAGGGTCACAGTTGCCATGCCAATATCTGGATTATTGCCAGTGACCTACAACCAGCTGCCAAGAGCACCCAGCAACCATTAATGTCTACCCCTAAATGTCTTTCAGAAATTGCCCTCAAGCAAGTAGTTTTCCTTACTGTTAAATTACCTGCATGATAAGAAAATGGGGATTGTTGACATTCAGGCCGACAGAGCAAAAGAGATCCTGGACCCGCATGTTGTTTGCATTCACACCGTTGATGAGGTACTTATTTCGCCCACCTATAACCACCTATTCAGAAACAGTTGATATGTGCAGCAGTGAGTCAGTTCGACAATAAGACTGGAAATGAGAAAGTAGCCTCAGGCTACCTTACCTGTCTGGTTACAGTGATCTCATCATGAGTCTCAAACCCCAACGGGCTCTGCTTCTTGTTGGAATTATCAAATGTGATGGATACTGTGGCTTTAGTGATTCCTGCAAGTCCATTTTTGTACACCAGGTCTTGGAGATTAGATGCCCTTACCTTTCGACAACACCAGGACAAAAAAAGATTTACATTTATGGCTTGACAAATGTTTGTCAATATTTTGTCATTTACTAGGAAACTGGCAGAAACATCAGTGAATAAAATACATTCGAGGTAACTACCATTATAATTAGAGTTGGGATGTAATGGAATACAAGTTTTGTGAACACGTTCAGAACAGAAAAATTAAGCATCTGCATTCAGCCCTTGTTACACTTACAAATAATGAATCTTAGAACCTTGAAATCTTAAAATAAGTATTTTAAAAATACCTGTTAGTATTTTAAAAATACCTAATACAAATTATAGAATATTTAAGTATTTTTAAAAGTACCTTAATTGAGTATTAGATTTTTAAAATACATAATATAAATCTTAGAAAACATACCCACCAACTTCATAATTATGTCCATTCCTTCTTGTTTATAATTCCTTTGAAATAGCGTGGAGCAATCGTGCTCGTATGAATATTCTAAAGAACAGTTTCCAGGTAAAGCAAAACACAAACACCTGCTCCTTTTTGCTCACTTCAAGAGACAGGTTGCTGGGGGTGCGCACAGGAACAGTGGTGAACGGAAGCCCACAACGATACAAATGATAACCACACTTTCATGTAACGAGTTTTCCACGTGTGTGTTTTCAATGTGTATGTTAATACGTTGCGTTTTATGTAACGAAATATGTTACTAACTAGGTTTAGGACCGTGTACTTACTTCCAACATGGAGTATTAACTGAAGAGCGAACATACACCTTCACGCGCTTCGTTACTATTAATCTCTTTCGAAACAAAGTGTAACTATAAGAGTCCAAACTCTGGTGTTCCTGTTCGAGCTTTTCGCCTCTCTCTGAATAGAATTTCACTGCTTTGTCTGTGTTACCTTGCTTTGGGGACACTGGTAGCTGTATAAACTTCACGGTACCATTTTTCAGTAGTGTAAGGTGAAACACCTGCTTATAAAATATATTTTTTAATAAAATATAATTTTCTCTGGTTGTGCATATTTGTTTATTTCACATCAATATCCGTGTTATAAACTGACTATATAAACTTCAAGGTGGCATTTTTCGATAGGGTAGCGTGAATCGCCCTTCAAGACAAAGTGCCCGATTGCCGGTGAGACGTTAAGTGTACATTTGTTATTCGCCAATGAGTCCACGGGTGTGTTTCACTCACTTGAGATAAGTTGGAGATGCCGAGGAGGAAGCAGATGGAGTCCAGAATGTTGGACTTGCCGCTGCCGTTCAGGCCGGTGATGGCGTTGAAGAGCGGGTCGAAGCCGCTGATTTCTGTTCGTTCTGCGTAGGACTTAAAGCCCTCCAACACAATCGACTTGATGTACATTTCGAATCAGCCCCCTGCTAACTACGTCCTCCTTCGCAAGGTGCAGTAAAGACCGGTGAAATAGCAAATAACAAGAGACAAAACAAATCCCTCTCTTCTGCTCCAGTTCAAAATTGGCGCGAGAGACCGCCCAGTGTTCTGCTTCTGCCCTGTTCATACGGCGACTCAAGCGTGCCGCCCCCTACCGCACTGGATGAAACCACCGTTGGACGGTGTGACTTCTTCTTCTTCTGTTGGGGTGTGTACTATCGCCATCTACCGGGCTGAGGTGTGATCCAAGTGGTATTAAATTACAGATGGGTTAGAAAAAACCCTCAATTCTGCTTGCTGAGTGTGTTTCCCGTAGATACTGTATTAGAGCTGTCACTATTGGCTGTGTTAGGCTGACTTAACAAGATATTCGTAGTTACAGATTTCTTTATTGCCCTCCTCATCTTCTGTCTTTAGAATACTGTGTGCAGTGTAAAAGAACATGCTCTACTCTTTCCATTTCTCCACAGTGTGTACAGGCCCCAGATGTTTCCCTATGGGGTACAAGCCACTATTTAGACATGTGTGGGATGTTGTGACATTACTGTGTTACAAATAATAATGTAACTGTCGTTATGCTTTATGCACATTATGCCTTACTAACGATTGAATAGTATGACATTTTTTGATGATGATGATAGTAATAATAATAAAACTGTTATTGTTATTATCATAATCATTATTAATATTATTATGATAGGCCAGCTTTGTTGTAGGATGCCCTCTGGACCCAGTGGAGATTGGGAGTGAATGGTGGCTAAGCTGTCATCCCTGTTTGACAACATCTCTCAGCCTCATGCGGGAGACTCCTTCAGCGGCAGGCTGCTGCATCCACAAATGTGGGAAGGAGAGATTCCGAAGGTCTTTCCTTCAACTGCTGTCAGACTCTACAACAAACACCTTGCAGTTGATCACAAACACACAAACAAACACACAAATCCAATACACCATGGACTGATAGGTGGTAGTTTCTCTAATGTGCAATATTTCTCTTGAGTGCAATTTTTGGGTTGTAATATTGTTACTGAGTGAAATGTGCAATTTATAATTGTGCAATTTATCTTGGTGCATTATTATGGTTTCTTGTGCATTATTACTGTTTTTGTCCATGCAAAACATA
>JBBIGA010000083.1:6292694-6304120 GCA_037576975.1 Alestes dentex
TATATATATATATGTGTGTGTGTGTGTGTGTGTGCATCATTTTTTTTTCTGGTTATTGCTTTTGCAATTTGTGTCAGTGTGTCTGTGTAAAATGTGCATGTTACTATTGTCTTATACACTATTGACGACACTTGATTCAAAATTCCAAACAAAAAAATGTTTGGAGAAAAAATATATATACAGATAGATATGCAGACAGATAAATAGATAGATAAATAGAAATGCTTTAAAGAAATGAACTGTTTTCTAAAGTGTAACAATATAGACTGTAAGTCCAGTGTTTCGCAGCAGCGCAGATTCACCACATCCTTTTAAGCAATTTGGACATAACTTGTGTCCAAACCCTCCCAACACCTTTTTAGGCAGCAAACAGATCATTTGGAATGTGTGGGTCCAGCTCATCGCTGCAGCTCAGTGGGAGAAAGATCTGGAGACTGGGGAGGCCAAGACATTATTCTCTAAACTTTCTGCTTTTATTTAGTCTGGATATAATTTTGGCTCAATCTTTTAGGAGGCTCAGAGAATCATTATCCTGTTGATATTTCAGAATTATCCTGTTGATATTTTCATAATTCAGACAGGAATTGTGTGATGTTGAAAACAGCATTTTTTTTTTTTTTTTTTGCTTCATGATTACACAAAGCGAATGTCAGTTACTAAAGACAGGCCTTATTTGTCTATACAAAAATAACAGTTTCAGCCATTGTGATGTTTAAGTTATGGGTTACTACAGACAATAAAATAACGCAAACCAATTTATTACATTTGTTTTAAGTAATAAAATTTTGATTTTTTTTTTTAATCTGAGGGTGGGCCCAAGTTTCTGGCAGTTCAGTTCACGTTAATTTAGGAAACATAAGCAGAAAGTAAATGTATATAAAGAAGATAAATATATATAAAGAATGATAAGTAAATATAAACAAAGATTAAACCAGCAGATCTGAAAATATATAGTCTTTAGACTGTTTAGTCTGAGTTCAGTCTAAATTTAGTCTGTGTTTAAGCTGAGTTTAGTTGTATAGTGTGCATTTAGTATACATTTCATCTGTGTTCAGTCTGACTTTAGTATGAGTTTAATTTGTGTCTGGGTTTAGTCTGTGTCTGTTTAGTTTGAGTTACTTTGCCTGTGTTTAGTCTGTTGACTTTAGTCTGAGTTTAATCTGCATTTAGTTTTACTCTAATCTGTGTTTAGTCTGTGTTTAATTTTAGTTGGAGTTTAGTCTGAGTTTAGTTTTATTCTGGGTTTAGTTTTAGCCTGAGTTTAGTCTGTTTAGCTTTAGTCTCTTTTAGTCTGAGTTCAGTCTGTGTTTAGTCTGAGAATTTGCTTACAGTTTATTTGATTACTTGTTTATTTGTTTATTTGCTGTTGCTTAATTTGTTTTCCTGTTTTCGGAAACATTCAAACATTCCTAAACATTCATGAGCGTCTCATCCAAAAGGGAACAATACACAGAATATGTAAATAAAACTTAAAAAAAAGACAACAAACACAAAAGACTGACAGCGCCATCTAGTGACAACAAACACTTTAACTTTTCTCTCTTAAAGAGAAACACATAATGTGTATCCATTTTTCACAGTTTGTGTGCAGTTCAGCCACATCTTCACAAATCCGGAAGGGAAGGACAGTCATACTGAGTGATGGGGGAAGCGGAGGAGCACTTTACCCACCCAGAGAGAGAGAGGACAGTTCTACTGAGTAATGGGGAGAGGGAGGACCACCCTACCCACCCAGAGAGAGAGAGAACAGTAATGCTGAGTGATGGGGAGAGGGAGGACCTCTTTACCCACCCAGAGAGAGAGAGAGAGAGAGAGAGAGAAAGAGAGGACAGTTATATGGAGCGATGGTGGAGAGGGAGGACCACCCCACCCACTCAGAGTGAAACAGTGTGTATGTTTGATTTTCTGCCAGACTGGGGGCAGAATGGACAGTGTGATGAATGAGCTGCTAAAAGCTTCCACTGTGTGTATGTATGTATGTATGTATGTGTGTGTGTGTGTGTGTGTGTGTGTGAGAGAGAGAGAGAGAGAGAGAGAGAGTGAGTGAGACTGAGAGACCATGAAACTGTGGCTCAGTGCGCCCTCACAAGGTGGAAAAAGGCATTGAGCACACACGTGGGAGGAGACACACTGTCTTTAATGATAAGATTGCCACACACACTCTGTGAGCGGATTCTCACACGCACGAATGATGTAGAAAAGCCGTTCAGAGGAAGAGGAAGCTGTGTGTGAGTGTGTGTGTGTGTGTGTGTGTGTATGTGTGTGTACCTGTGCTGCTCCTTCATAAGCTGCTCCATGCTGGACCACCGGACCTGCTGACCTTCGGACCCCCAAAGGTAAATACACACCTGCTGTAGTTTCAGATTTACTCTTTAAAACCCTAAAACCCTCCTCTGTTCATTAGAGACTAAAATAATCTCCTTTCCTTCCACTTGTTCCAGTTTAGTCATTAACTTGAGGTTCCTCATTCTTTTCTGTGGGTTTTTGTTCAGTTCTGTGTTCTGGGCCTCTTCACTGTGGCTGTTGAGTCTCAGAGGGGACCTTTAGAATTTTCTTTGGTATTTCTGATGTGAATTAGAGTTAGTAATCAGTTTTTATACTCCACTGTCTGTTCCACCTTAAACACCTCAGCCTTTATAGACTCCCTCAACTGAAGCAGGTCATTTCAGCTGTGGCTTCTGTGCTGGACGTTATGAGACGTTCCACTGTGGTTCTGTAGTCACTCAGTCCATCAGGGTTTTATAAAAAATTACATTTTAAAGTGTTTCAAGCAATTATTTAAGGTTTCAAGTGACTTTTTAAGCATATTTTGATGTCTCCTGAGCTGGGATCAGGTGGAAAAGTTAACCGGCATTACATTTTTCCTCAGAAAGTCTTTAATCATGTTTTTTTCTGTCTGCACGTTAATTTCATAATTAAATATAAAATCAGAAAAACGGATCTGACACATAAAGCAGTGTTAAGCTCGGTACAGTGTTAACATTGCCCTCGCAGGTAATGACAGTCGATAAAAAGCAGAACAAAGTGATCATCTGAATCAGTCCAGCCACCAATATTTTAATTTGAAAAATCGATTCTGTCACTGTAAGATGTATTCAGTGCTTCTCTGTGCACACATGCTGAACCTCTGACCTTTGACCCCAGGGCCCAACCATAGTGGACACAATGCAGAACGGCTCAGTGGCCGAGAAGAACTTTAGTGGAGAGCAACTCAAAATCGTCATCGTCGGAGATGGAGGCTGCGGGAAAACATCCCTCCTGATGGTGTACGCGAAAGGAGACTTTCCTGAGGTGTGTTTTACACGCACACGCATATACAATAATACATACACACAATATCCACTGTAAATGAATCACTGTCTACCATGAATTATTCCGTAACTACTATGAATGATTTAGTATCTACTATAATTTGTTCAGTATACACTATGACGTATTCAGTATCTACTATGAATTATTATATTATTTGTTTCTACATTAATTGTGTTCATTTAAACTGGGGGAAAGTTTTGAAATTCCTGTTGCACTTAAAGGAAGGAAATATTGCAAAATAAGATGGTTTACCCACCCTGAAATACTGCGCACACACATGCGCACACACACACACACACACACACACACACACACACCCAGTAAAACCACATTAAAGCGATAGTTTAGACAACAATAATGTTAAGTGCTGTGTAATGTGTGTGTGCAGATCTACGCTCCGTCAGTGTTCGAGAAATACGTAACCACTGTAACTCACAGTGGGAAAGAAATTCAGCTCAACCTGTATGACACTGCAGGTAGGAATACAGTCCTCTAAACACACCTTACACACACACACACACACATACATGCATACCGAACACACCCCTCACACACCCTACATTCCTCAATTCTGTTGGTCACTGTGACTGGTGTTGGTCAGTCTATGAGTGGTGTGGGTCAGTAAGTGATGGACGCTGGTCAGTCTGTGACTGGTGTTGCTTAGTGTGAGTGGTGTTGGTCAATGTGTGACTTGCGGTGTTGGTCACTCTGTAAATTGTGTTGGTCACTCTGTGACTGGTGTTGGTCAGTCTATGAGTGGTGTGGGTCAGTAAGTGATGGGCACTGATCAGTCTGTGACTGGTGTTGCTTAGTGTGAGTGGTGTTGATCAATGTGTGACTTGCGGTGGTCACTCTGTAACTGGTGTTGGTCAGTCTGTGACTGGTGTTCAGTGCTTGACTGGTGTTGGTCAGTCTGTGTGTGGTGTTGCTCTGCCTGTGAATGGTGTTGGTCAGTCTGTGAGTGGCGTTGGTCAGTTTGTGATTGGTGTCGCTCTGTCTGTGATTGGTGTTCAGTCTGTGAGTAGTGTTGCACTTTCTGTGAGTGCTGTTGGTCATTCTGTGAGTGGTGTTGGTCAGTCTGTGACTGGTGTTGGTCAGTCTGTGAGTAGTGTTGCATTGTCTGTGAGTGGTGTTGGTCAGTCTGTGACTGTTGGTCAGTTTTTGAGTGGTGTTTGTCAGTCTGTGACTAGTGTTGGTCATTCTGTGACTGGTGATGTTCTGTCTGTGACTGGTGCTGGTCAGTCTGCGGTGTTGGTTAAGGTGTGACAGAGGAGCACAGTGAAATCATGTGTATCTAAATCATGATGTTCTTCAGGGTGTTTATCCTCAGATGTGGAGACAGACGTTCCATGGTGGAGCAGAGCAGCTGAAGTGTGTAGTTTGTGTTTGGTGCAGTGTGTGTAATGTGAGTGTGTCAAAAGTGTGATAACAGGAAGCGGTTCTTCACCTCCACTTCCTTCACCTTGTTCAGCTCTTTCATAATTTCTGATAAAATGACATGGTTCCTGTCAGGTTCTCATCTGCCTCTACAGCACATCATCACCAAGAGAGCTTTAAAACTGCAGCATGTTTCACACTGAAGAACCTTCATCTCATAAACACCAAAACATAGCTGTTCTAGATTAACACACTGTATAAAGACTCTATACATTTCATCTAAAGCTGCGGCAGAACACACTAGAACTGGATTCTACAGTCAGTGATGTATCTAGGACTGACTGAAACCTGCTTACTCTATGGTTCTACAAGCATTAACATATCTAGAACCTCTACAAAGGCTGGAGTTTGGTTCATTCTAATGGTGTTGGTAGTGAATGTAATGTGTAGGACCTTCAGTCCAGCTCCTGAAGAACTGATCAATGGGAGAGCTCACTTAGCTGCATCTACCCAGATACACCCAGTGTGTTTTAGTTCCATGAGAAAGTAGACCTGAAGGCCATGAGGGCTCTTGAGTTAATGAGAATACTGATCATTCCTGTCTCTGCTGAAGAATATTCCTCTTGAAGAGACAGTTTGGCTCCTGTTTGCTTGGATGAACCCTCACACTCTTGTTTATGAGGTGTCTGACAGAAGTGAGTCAGAAACCACATAACCAGGCACTGCATTGCTTCCTGCCCGCCAGCCTCTCATTTTAACTTCCTGTTCCACCTTAAATGGTGCAGCAGTTACATCCTGGCGCCTCAGACTGTTTCTACTGTTTCTACTGATATGAACATTTCATGGTCACTGAAGGAACTGGAGAAGAAACAAGGTTGGCTCTTACAACAAGACAATGATCCAGAACACACCAAAACCAACCTTGAACTTCCTTTGGTCTTTACCACCCCCAGACACGAACATTAATGAGGAGATCTTGAAGGCACTGTGTGAGGAACGACACATGAGAACATTTCTGCACTAGACACGTTCTGTCAAGAATCAACGGGAGAAAGAAACATTTAGATCAGTGGTCACCAAACTTGGTCCTGGAGATCCACCTTCCTGAGAAATCCACAATTAACAGCACCTGCTTGTCTAATGAGTTTCTTCAGAAGTCCCTGATAGGCTGGAGCGTTAAGTAAGGGGGTGGGGCAGCAGGAGATTAGATCTTCAGGGGGAGTGTTGGTGACCACTGTTTTTGAGGTCTTCCTGAGCATCGACTGTGAGAGTGCCTAAACTTTTGCAAACAACCTATAATCTTCTATTTTCCAGTTAAATGTTAAATTCAGTAAAGTATTTGAGCATTCAAATGTGCAGAGATGTCATATTTATGTTTGTTCCAAGCAGAGAAAACTACGTAGAATGTAAATTCTACATTAAATTTGTTTTAATTTTGTAACATTTTACATTCGCCTTTTCACTCCAAAGTGAACAGAGGAGAACCTCATTAAAATGTGTCTCAGTGTTTCTGGAATGGAGCCACTTTTACAGAGGCTGTATCTAGAATTGACCAAAACCTTCTTACACTACGGCTCTACAGTCAGTGACATATCTAGAACTGACTGAAACCTGCTCACACTTCAGCTCTACAGTCAGTGACTTATGCAGAACTGCTTACACTACGGCTCTACAGTCAGCCTGGGGAACCTCCAGAAAGCCTGGAGTTTGGAGTGTTTATGGAGTGGACTTGTTAAAGAACCTGTGTGGAGTTTGTGCCTCAGGCCGGAGGGTGCCGGGTTCTCGTGGAACTGACGTTTCTGTGAAACTGCGAGATGGTTGTGGCCGGTTGTTTGTCAGAGCTGCGTAGCAGGAAGCAATGCAGGATGTGGTTTAGTACCAAAATACTGCATTAAACACACTCACACACGCAAAATAATGAGCAGCAGAGTCACACTATAACTTACATTTATTCTGTGTGCGTGTGTGTGTGTGTGTGTGTGTGTGTGTGTGTGTGTGTGGGTGTGGGTGTGGGTGTGGGTGTGGGTGTGTGTGTCTGTGTCTGTGTGTAGGTCAGGATGATTATGACCGCCTGAGGCCGTTGTCCTATCAGAACACCGACCTCATCCTTGTCTGCTATGACGTCACCAACCCAACCAGCTTCGAAAATGTTCTGATTAAAGTGAGTGTCAATTTTTGTGTGTGTGAGAGAGAGATTACAGGCTGCAGGAAACAAAAGTTTCTGCATTGTTTCCCATTGTGTTTACAACACAGCAGTATAAAACGAAAGGGCAGAATTTAACAGAAAACAAATGGCCAGAGTTTAGTATAGTTTGTACAGTTCACTCTCCAGTCCATATATAGAAACTAAACTGCAAACAGTTTAGCTTTGGATTCATTGTTTTTGTGATGTCACAACGTTTAACTATATATATATATATATATACACACCCATTCATCCTACAGCAGTTTAGCCCCACCCATTCATCCTATAGCAGTTTAGCCCCACCCATTCATCCTACAGCAGTTTAGCCCCACCCATTCATCCTACAGCAGTTTAACCCCACCCATTCATCCTACAGCAGTTTAGCCCCACCCATTCATCCTACAGCAGTTTAGCCCCACCCATTCACCCTACAGCATTTTAGCCCCACCCACTCATGATGAAGTTAAAAGGAGTGTTTCAGCAGTGTTAATGGAGAAGTGAATCAGAACATAGCTCATTTATATATCTCATGTCTATTAGGCTTCATTTTGTGTGTCTTGCAGTGGTACCCTGAGGTCCATCACTTCTGCCAAGACGTCCCCAAGATTCTGATTGGCTGCAAGACGGACCTGAGGAAGGACAAAGAGAAAACGAGGAAACTCAGAGCGATGGAGCAAGCACCAATCACCTACACTCAGGTGAGAGAGAGAGAGGGAGAGGCAGATAAATATATATATATATATATATATATATATAGTATATACATTCCAAGAGCACTCGCGTATAGTGAAAAACCGCGTTATTGTGATGTGGGAAAAAAATTTCTATAGTGTAAACCCTAAGATATGCTCACAAAACACTTTAATTTCATTTTAAACTCAGCTTAATACATTACAAAAATGTAAAGGTAAACCTGTATTTGTACTGTACAGTTTACACTGAACTCCTGCTGTGCTAAAATGTTATTACCGATGTTACCCCTGTACAGACTGTACTGTAATTCATGCACGCGAGTTTTCTTTGGTATGCGCTGTAGTTTTCTTTGGTATAAGCAGGTAAATACAGTAATAAATCAATTTAATTTACAGTAATAAAAATACAGGGCTTTAAGAAAAACATGAGAACACTGCGTCAAAGGGCAGCAGCCAATCAGTAGCGAGGAGAAATACATAGTGTTCTCGGATTGGCTTCTTTCAAACCTCCTGCCTCTGAGTGCAGCGGTATTTCACCATCCCAAAATGCGCTTTCTTTGTGTTTCTCTCCACAGTACCAAAAAATGTATAGTTATTTTTATATGAATATGTGACTGAATTTACATTAATATTTATGTTACAAAATTAGTAAGTTATATTTGTCTTAATAATTTAGCACTTAAATTTATGAAAATCTATATACTGCCATAAAAAAGCTGTGACGTCCGAACATTTTATGAGCGAAGGTGTAGTGTTTATTCTGGTTATGCTGATGTTCCAGGGGGAGGAGGCGCAGAAGCAGATGAACGCTGAGCTTTACCTCGAGTGTTCAGCCAAATACCGTGAGAATGTGGAGGATATCTTCAGAGAGGCCGCAAAACTCGCTCTGACGTCCAGACGGAAATCCCGAAAGGCCCTAAAGAAGCGAAAAGCCTGCTCCATCCTGTGAGAACTACAGGAGGAGCAGCAGAAGAAAATCATGAAACGCTGAGAACATTAGAAAACAATCAGGGTCTTTCAGGAACTTTGTGTAGCTTTAAGAAGACCTTTTTCAGGAGTTTCAGACGCTGAATGTATGAAGACTCAGGGAAATGCACACATTCTTCTTTTTTTATTATTATTGCACATATTGACTATGAATATGATAAACTGTAATGGATGGGTCAGACCTGTCTGGCCCTCGTCGTTCCTCACGGATGTTCTCACAGGTGCTAATGGGCAGAAATGTTTTGCACTGATGCAGTGGTCACTCAGGCCAGGGGTCACTCAGGCCAGGAGGTGACCTGCTGATATTTGCTGCTATCGGCCCAGCAATATTCCACTGGATATGAACATTTTACAGTCAGCCTCCAGGCTCCGCCCACCAACGTGTTCCTGCATATTGACTGATGTGAGATTGACCTTTACAGACAGCTTTTAAAAAGTCCCACTCATGCTAATGAGAAACTGCACACACATTACAGTTCACACACACACATTACAGTGAGTTATTTCACAGGATTTATAGAAACTGCCCAGCAGCTCCCTAGCAGTCACCCTAGCAACCACATAGGACATATAGAATACGTTACCAACCGCTTGGCAACATCCTAGCAACCACATTGAATGCATTATCACCCCCCTCCAACACCCTAGCGGCCACCTGTAAGATCATACTAATGGCCTAGCAGCACCCTAGCAACCCCATGGAATACAATAGCAATCACCTATGGAACCACCAGACACGCCACCTTAGGAAACACCAGCAACAACCTATTAAAAAACGTAGAAACCACCTGCAATATCATAGCAACCGGCACAACTTAGCACTGACTGATAGTAACCAACCAAACAACTCTCACAACCACCTGGAACACCACGGCAGTTCTCTAGCAGGACCCTAGAGAAGGAACTGCTGCTTTAATCCAGTGACAGTTTTACAGGATATTTATGTCACACTGATGAACAGGTGTCAATCCGCTACAACACCGTCTACAACTGGAAACTCTTGAGTTGGGCTGAGTTTGGCTTTCCTGGGGTCCCTGAGGTCTGGTCTGAGAGCCACTAGTGTAAAGACTGTAAAGTCATGTGTGAGTGTGTTATTAAGAGAGGGATTTTACTGGAACTCTGTGAAGCTGAACCTCACAGCAGCAGCTACTGGAGAGTGGGTGGAGTACGGATGAGGAAATTACAATCAATTAGTTCATTTCTGAGGCAGAAAAGTACTGAGGCACCCTGTTAGTAACCCCTCATTACTGCGGCTCCTCTCCACAGCAGTAACAAAGAAGGGACTGATGTTTGAATATTTGGTCCCAGAGCCAATAAAGTTAAACTTCTTCAGTGTCATATTTCAGTATTTAAACTGGAATCTCAAAATGTCTGCGTAATTACATGATTTAATGTGGTTTGGCTCCGTTCTGGAGAATCTCACTAAGTCAGAACTGTTCACAGTGGAGGTGAATCTGCCTCTAAAATCTCCTGACAGAAACTAATTGCATCAAGTGGTTATGGCTGTGTCACCGGATGCCTGAGATGTTGTTCTACCAGAGTTTTGAGAAGCTTTTGGTCCTAAAACTAAACCCATTCATGGTGGGGAGATACATGCGGGGCATCATGACGCTTAAATAGTCCCCAAAGAAAAGTATATTTAGTTCAGATTCATTTACCATCATCGACATCCATATAAACACTCAGAGACACATGGAGCTTCACTGTAGGTTGATAGGTGAATAGAACAGCTGGATTTGTGTTGGAGATGTCTGGTTCCACCTCTACAGTGAACCGTTTCAGACCAACACACTCTGAACTGCTCTGAGTTATGGGGTAATTTGAAAAATTGATTTATTGAAGAGATTATCATGTTTTAAAGGTTAGGAGTGACTCTGAATGTCTAAAGTAAATGAGATATTTTGGTGCTTATTTATTTATATCATAAAACATGACAAAACAAATAGACACACCACAGAAAGCAGCTGGACCTGTTCCTCCTCCACTGAGAACCTCCTGATTTACTCTGATTTCAGTCTGATGGCCCCAAACAGCTGAACCAGGTGGGGAACATGTTTAGGTGGAGCTCTGCTCACTTATTGTGTTTGTGTTGTAAGCTGGCCCAGTTTCAGGGTGAATAATGATGTTTAGTCAGCTCAAGCAGAAACTTGCTGCAGGATCTCTGTGGTCACACACTTGGCTCATCTCAGCACCTGTTTACACGCCACCTGTGCACAGGAAACCTCCGCACCCCAGCAGCACAGAGCCCAAACATCAACACCACCCTGCACAAACACTCAGATCAGCAGGGTTTTATTAGTAGTGTACATACACTCCTGTGCACTCCAGTTTTTTCTCCACCCCTCATTTCTTCTTATTTCACTTCCAAAGAGCCAGACATTCTTGTTTTTTGTTTATTAAGACACACAGTGACCACTTATTAATCATTCAAGCATAACCAAGCACATCAAACTTAAGGCCTGAACCAGTGAAGAAACAGGTGCAAATGGTGCCAGATGATCAGGCTGTGATCAGTATACTGGTGGTGCTGAGTGGTTGGAACACTTTTATCAATGCATCTTGTATATTTGGGCACTTTGCAGCCTGTCACAGTAAAACATTTGTTCCCATTTCTTTCATTTAATCTATGCCAAAGATAAGACAGTTTACAAAAGCAAGCATAAATGGACACAAATTAACACAGAAACACCCCTACATCTTCCAAGAGGGGAAGCTGTTATACCTACAAATGGGGAACAACTCCATATTAAAGTCATTGTCATTGAAGTCCATGTTGGTTTAATGGTCAGGCGTGTGTATACAGGGTGGGCCATTTATATGGATACACCTTAATAAAATGGGAATGGTTGGTGATATTAACTTCCTGTTTGTGG
>JBBIGA010000083.1:6304220-6332574 GCA_037576975.1 Alestes dentex
ATATATATCCCACGCCCTTCCATATGTAAGAGAAAGACTTTCTTGTATTGTGTCTTTAGGCACTTTGCAACCTGTCACGCTATATACGTATATATATATATATAAACTAAATTGTAAGAGAGTTTACTGTTTGATGGAGGAGTGCAAATTCAAGTTAATTAAAGTTATTATAATCCTATAAAACGTATTCTATTCTTGTTCTAACTTATAATAATCAGGTGTGTTTGAGATATTGGGCTGACTGTTCACTCTGCTCTTCACACCATCACATCTCCTCCACCAAACTCCGCTTCATCAGCACTTAATTGATTTTATATGATCCTATTTTCCTCTCTCTGCCTTTTCACAGATCATTCTCCTTCGACCCCGACCGCGAAGGCTGTTGCTGGGACGACAGACGCAGAGGAGGCATCTCGTCTGTTGACGGAAAGACGGCGTCTGGCTCGAGTCCGGAAAGAGCAGGAGGAGCAGGAGAGGTATGTGTTTGTGTGTGTGTGACTCATCACAGAATGAAGTTTAGATGAGTGCGTGTATATGAAATAGGTTGTCCTCCCCCCCATCACTCAATATAACTTTCCTCTTTCTGTCTGAGTGGGTACTGTGGTTCTCCTTCTACCCCATCACTCAGTATAACTGTCCTCTCTCTTTCCGGGTGGGTAGGGTGGTTCTCCCTCTCTCCTCATTTTGAAATAATGTGTGTGTGTGTGTCCGTGTGTGTGCGTGTGTGTGTGTGTGTGTGTGTAAGGCTGAAAGCAGAGCAGCAGACGGTTCAGAAGCGAGCAGATGAGCGAGTTCGTGAGAAAGAGGAGGAACGGCGGAGGGAGGAAGCGGAGAAGGAGGTACAGATGAAGAGAGAGGTTTTCTTAAAAAAGAAAAGTTTTCGTTTTATTAATTTCATAGCCAAAAAAGGCACTGCTTTTAAATGTTAAAATGTTCTTTAATATCCGGTGTATTCCTATTTTTGATTGGTTGATCAGGAACTGAGAATCAATCATGTAAAAATTTGGGGTTAAGTCCCCTCCGTAATATATGGGGCGAGAGAGCAGAGGGGTGAGTCGCTTTGACGGTGTTCATGGGAGAGTGTCTTGGAGCACTGTGACGTCATGGCTGTGGCTGCTGTAAAGCGACAAAGTGCGGAGTAACGAATCAATCTTATGGAGCTAAAAACACTGCAGACTCATAAACAAACTTTAAGACACTAAAGCTCAGGTCAGTTATAAAAAAGACGTGTGTCACTATTTGTTGTGGTTTAATAAAAATAATCACCCCATGAATGCAGCTACACATGCTTCTCCCACCTGGTTTTGGTTGAGAGCCTTGTTCAGCCGACCTTAACCGTAAATGGCTTGGTAAATAGACAGATAGTTAATGCACCCTCCATGGTTCAATGATAAAACGTGGCACTAAATGAAGAGGCGCTGCTCCGATACCCCGCTGTGAGCCTTTTCATTTTTTAAACACAGACTTTCTTGGCCATAAAACCAAAGTTTTGTCTCAAAACACTAGTTTTATAGCAACCATGCAAACACACTTCACATTTTCTCACAGAAATGCCTCTAGTTAGCTTTGTTAGCTTCATTATCCTCAGCAGGAGGACGAGATAGTTTTGAAAGCAACCAAAACAAATTCCTGACGCACATGTGAGAATGTTATTAGAAGAACAGGACCCTCTGCACACCGGCAGTGTGGACAGTTATGTATTCAGTACTATCTCTTTATATTTTGGTTGTTGGTGCAAAAATAGTTTTTCTGCCTGTCAGTCTGTCGTTTCATTGACATACTGAGTAGACTGAATGAAGTACTTCAGAAAATCGGATCCAGTAATAAGCATATATGGATTTTCTTCTTGACCTGAATGACTGAATGCAGGAGTTTATAGAGCAATAAAGTCTCGCTGCATCGCTTTATTCCAGAATGTTCCGCCTGTGCCGCAGTGCTCTGGTGTGTTCTACGGGAAAAGCCTTTTTTACTTTCAACTTTGTGTGTGTGTGTGTGTGTGTGTGTGGGTGTGTGTGTGTCAGAGAGGTGTGGAACGTCAGCGGGTGGAGAGAGAACTGATGAAGCAGCAGGAAGAGCAGGAGAGACAGCAGAGGAAAAAGGTTCAACCCCATCAGCACAAACATTACACCAGCTGTAAACTTTACACTAAACACAACACCAGCTGTAAAATCTACATTAAACTCTGCCCCAGCTGTAAACTTTATCGTAACCATATGTTGACTGTAAAGTTTACAGCAAACCCAGTGTGTACAGGTAGCTGATTCTACGTGATGTGTAAATCTCTCTGTTTGCAGAGAATTGAGGAGATCATGAAGAGGACGAGGAGGAGTGACGGGGAGATGAAGGTGTGGTTTAATGTGAAATGTTTTGTTTTTTATCCCCAGTGTTTTTTCTTTTTCACGCTTTTCCACTCATCAGTCATCAAATCAGGGTTGGGCTGCAGAGAAATTCATACATTCCTATTGTTCCATTATAGACAATTAATTCCAGTTAAACACATGTAAAACATTCAGATATAAACTGGGACTACTGGAGCTTTAGTTGAGTTTTTTTTTTTAATGTAGCAGAGTTTGGTGGAGTTTCAGCAGATTTTGGTGGAGTTTTAGTGGAGCTTGTTGGAGTTTTAGTGGAGTTTTAGCAGAGTTTGCTGGAGTTTTGTAGAGTTTTATGGAGTTTGCTGGACCATGGGTAGAATTTGGTGGAGTTTAGTGGAATTTAGTGGAGTTTTGTGGAGACTGGCAGACTGTGGGTGGGGTTTGGAGGACTGAGCGGAGTTTAGTGGAGTTTGCTGGAGTTTTATTGGAGTTTGGTGGACTGTGGGTGGGGTTTAGTTGAGTTTGGTGGGCTGTGGGTGTTGTATAGTGGAGATTTGTGGACTGTGGGTGGAAGTGAGTGGAGTTTGGTAGACTATGGTTGGAGTTCAGTGGAGTTTGTTGGACTGTGGGTGGAGTTCAATGGAGTTTGGTGGACTGTGGGTGGAGTTTAGTGGAGTTTGGTAGACCATGGTTGGAGTTCAGTGGAGTTTGGCAGAGTTTTAGTGCATTTGGTGGACTGTGGGTGGAGCACAGTGGTCGAGCTTTGTTGAGTTTGGTGGACTCTGGGTGGTGTTTGCTGGAGTTTAGTGGCGTTTGGTGGACTGTGGGTGGTGTTTAGTGGAGATTTGTGGACTGTGGGTGGGGGTGAGTGGAGTTTGGTACACTCTGGTTGGAGTTCAGTGGAGTTTGGTGGACTGTGGGTGGAGTTTAGTGGAGTTTGGTGGACTGTGGTTGGAGTTCAGTGGAGTTTGGTGGACTGTGGTTGGAGTTTAGTGGAGTTTGGTGGACTGTGGTTGGAGTTCAATGGAGTTTGGTGGACTGTGGGTGGAGTTCAATGGAGTTTGGTGTACTGTGGTTCGAGTTCAGTGGAGTTTGGTGGACTGTGGGCAGAGGTACCTGTGCTCAGGCCCTGGAGAGTAACTTTAAAGGGCCTGATTTGTGTCAGAGAAAGAAACTGGAGCGGAAGTGAGTGAGGATAACAGCAGTAGCTTTAATGATGTGTGTGTGTGTGTGTGTGTGTGTGTGTGTGTGTCCACAGAGAGAGGACAGCCTGGAGCTTCAGTCGCCTCCATCACAGCAGCTCTCTCCACCAGGTCAGTTCACCATTAATACTGCTTTACTCTCTCTCTCTCTCTCTGTCTCTCTCTCTCTCTGTCTGTCTCTGTCTCTGAGGTTAAAAGCTCACACACACACACACACACACACACACACACACACACACATATATATATATATATAAATATATAAAATTACTTATGTAGATTTTTCCATTGATCCATTATCAAAAAGTGGAGAATGTTTTGTTTAAGCAGCAGTTGTTTGTGTATATGTGTGTGTGTGTGTATGTGCTGCAGTGTGTGTGCAGTGTGCGTGTGCTGCAGTGCTGCATGCTGATTGGCTGCAGGGGTCTCTGGGGCGGATCAGGTTTAGATGAGCTGGTGCTGAAGGCTGTTAGTTCAAGGACATTTAGGACTAAATTTAAACCACCATGCACCACTTTCAACTCAGAGAGAGAGAGAGAGAGAGAGAGATAGAGAATAGAGAGAGAGAAGGGGGAGGGAAAATGAGAGGAAGAGAGAATAAGAGAGGGAAGAGAAAGAACAGAGAAGAAAACAAATAGAGCGAGAAGAGAGAAAGAAAATGAGAGAGAAGTGAATAAGAGGAGAGACAGGAAAACAAAGAAGAAGAAAATAAAGAGGGAGAGATTAAAGAGTGAAAGAGTATATGAGTAAGAGAGGGCAAAGTGTGTGTGTGAGAGAGAGAGAGAGCGAGAGAGAATAAAAGAGTATCGGTACGACAGTACCAATAACAGTGATAATAATGATGGGCTGACAAGGCTTTATTTTTTTAAACAGTCACTCTCTGACCTCTGTGTGACCCCAGCTGGTGAAAACAGCGCTGACGTTAGCTGCAGATGCTGAGGGATCAGTGAAACATTCTGAGGACCCACCAGTCACAGAGAACCTCAAAAAAGTCCTTGAAGAGGCAGGGAGTCAGCAGTATTGATCAGGAGTTATTTTTAGGCTCACCTGGGAACACAATGTGACGGGTGCTGCAGAAAACAATTTCTAATGTTCTATAATACTTTATAAAGCTCTATAATATTCTTAAACAATCTATAAAGCTGTATAATATTCTGTATAATACTTTATAATGCTCTATGCAGTCATTCTGACAGACTGCAATACACTACAGGAACCATAGGGAGTGATATGATTTTTATTGTCTCGGAGCACTATGAATGGAACTCTGGATAATAGCAGTAAAGCAGAGTGGGTGGTTGCTAAAGGTGTTTGCTATTGTGTTCTTGATCAATTACTATGCTATCCCAGGTGGTTACTACACTGATACCTACCAGTTGCTAGATATCTCTGGTGGTTGCTAGGGTGCATTGTGTTCCAGGTAGTTGCTAGGGTGTTGCGCTGGTATTGGTGTTGCTAGGTGGTTACTTGGGTGTTGCTTGGCGGTTGCTATGGCATCTTACAGGGTTCATAAGGTGTTCCTATAGTGCTTTGTATCATAGTGACACACATGTAGTGAAGTTTAGCCCACGTAGTTCCATCAGTCATTCTTACAGGCCAAAAATCAGAAGAGTTGTTGCAATGCAGAAACAGTTTGTCCAGTCACTAATGAATAGTTCTGTGTATTTTTAGGTGAAATCCAGTTTAACTCAAAGACTCCAGCCGGCAACAACAAGGTGAGCTCCAGTCCAGACAGCCAGGTGCAGCCGCAGGTACCGGGGCCAGTCAGTAAGCTAGAGAGCGCAGAGAAGGCGGCAGAGAGTTCCAGCGTGAGTAAGGGAGCAAACACCCCCGCACAGGTGCAGCTGAAGAGTCCCTCACCAAACGGACAGATACAGAGCGAGAAGATTCCACAGCAGAGAGAAGAGAGGGGGCAGGTGAAAGTGGACGGTGACCAAGTGAAGGTGCAGGTAACCCAGCTGAAGTCCACAGATGAAAGCAGCACTCAGAAACAAAACAGCCAACCTTCTGCACAGAAGAGTGAAAGAGTAGATGCTCCGGGTACAGTGCCTACCAAGGCTGAAGCTCAGTTAAAAGCATCTGCAACACCTGCAGCACCTGCCCAGGCAAAAACACCTACAACACCTGCAGCACCTGCCCAGGCAAAAGCACCTACAACACCTGCAGCAGCTGCTCAGGTAAATACACGTGCAGCTCCATCCCAGGCAAAAGCACCTGCAACACCTGCAGCAGCTGCTCAGGTAAATACACCTGCAACATCTGCAGCAGTTGCTCAGGTAAATACACCTGTAGCACCTGCCCAGGCAAAAGCACCTACAACACCTGCAGCACCTTCCAAGGCAAAAGCACCTGCAACACCTGCAGCAGCTGCTCAGGTAAATACACCTGCAACACCTGCAGCAGCTGCTCAGGTAAATACACCTGCAACACCTGCAGCAGTTGCTCAGGTAAATACACCTGCAACACACGCCCAGGCAAAAGCACCTGCAACACCTGCAGTACCTGCCAAGGCAAAAGCACCTGCAACACCTGCAGTACCTACTCAGATAAAGGCATCTGCCAAAATAGAAGCACCTGTCCAAGTAAAATCATGTGCCCAGGTAGCAGCACCTGCAGCACCTGCTCAGGTAAAAGCACCTGCCCAGGTAGAAGCACCTGTCCAGCTATCCCCTCCCACCCCGGTCTCCCAGGTGGTGAAACAGGAGTCCAGCTGCCAAGTGAAGAGCCCTGTGTCCGAGCAGGTGAAGGTCCAGCCTCCAACGCAGGAACGCAGTGTAAAGGCTCCAGATAACCCTCAGGTGAACACACAGGGAAACCAGGTGAGCTCTCAGGTGTCCATCATCCAGGTAAAGACTCATGTGAAAGCACAGGTTAAGATTACATTATTTTGTAAATTATTAACCTACATGATTTAATGATCTATTTACAGTTACTATGTCTTTACAATGTATACAGGTAATAAGTTCTAATAATTAATATAATCTGTTATTATTAAACGGACATCATCGCAGGCGACATCAAAGATGGTGCTGAAAGAAAGCAGCCCTGCCTCTCTCCCGCCTCTGCCTGTATCACGGGCCCCGCCTCCTCTCATTACCCTGGAGGCTGTAGACAAAAGGGGTGGAGCAAGCGACGAGGTCCAGTCCATGGAAGTCAGGTGAGGCTACAGGTGGGCGTGTTCTAGATCCCCACTACCAGGTCACTGCTTCACCACTTAGGGTGGAACGAAAAAGGATCTGTAATAGACTCTCTTTCATTGTTTCTCTTTTAATAAATTTATAGATTAAATGGTCACTGGTAGTGTAATATCTTCCATTAATGTCATTAACCCTTCCGTTTTTAATAGTTCTATTCCTTGCTAATGCCCCGGCATTCAGCAATCTGTTACTTTGTGTTGTGAGTTGCGCTTGTATTCGCTCTGGTTGCACCACCTGACTGCAAAGCCGCAGTTTCAGGGCAGGGGTTTCAGGGGGGTTTGCTAAGACTGTCTTCTCATGTCCCATCAGCCCCGTGTCGAAGGAGGAGCTGATCTCCATTCCGGAGTTTTCTCCAGTGGCAGACATGCAGCAGAACGGTGTGAGTAACACGCGGGCACTGGAGGACCTGCTGGACCTGACGGGTCATGTGGCCTATCCCAGAATTCCCCCCACCACGCTGGGAGACTGCAATAAAAACTTGATTGAGGGGGTGTGCAGCCCCAGCACTGAGAACATCATCCCCACCGCCAACCCCTCCAAACTCAACACCCAGTAAAGACAGGGGTACAGAGGTACACACACACACACACACATATATATACTCACACATGCCCTCTATCAACACCCCAAACTCAACACTCAATTAAGAGATACATACATACTCACACACAAACACACACACACACACGCACACACACACACACATCTGATCATGCATGCTATAGTTAGTCTTACACAAGCTGTTGGAACAAAGCTTCATATCTCCAAAAGAATCATCATAAAGATGCTAATTACATAAAACTACAAAAAAGAGGTTTTGGTCTGATATGTAATATGCCAGTTTGTAAAAATGTTATGCCAAAATATTTTTCCCTTTTTAATTTTTGTAATGTTTTACATCAAACACTGCATTTTATAATGTGCTTAAACAGTTGGCTCCAAAGATGGAGAATTGTTCTACCACAAATGAAATTTTTTTTTCACTCATAACTTGATCATTACTCCGAGCAATGGCTCATTTTACTTTAGGTTACATTACATTACTGATGTTCTCCTTTATCACAAAAGAGAATCTGAGCACATTAGTGATGGTCTGTGAGGTGAAGTCTGGGTTGGAGCAGTTTGGTCAGAAGAGAGAGACCACAGCCCTGCAACTCACCTCCCCCCTGCTGTCGCTCAGTAATGCTAATATGTGAAGGAACTGAAACCCCACCAACTGGGACATTTATTAACTAATAATAGACTGTGTGATGGTTCAGGCCTGGTTCTAAATGGAGGGGTATAAGGTTCTAACGGGTGGTGTATAAGGTGTTAACTAGTGGGGTGTAAGGTTCTAACTGGTGGTGGACAAGGTGTTAACGGGTGGGGTACAAGGTTCTAACTGGTAGGGTTTAAGGTTCTAACTGGTGGGGTATAAGCCCCCATTATTAGCTACATTAGCGTCATAGCTTTAGCACTATAGCTGAAGAGGCAGAGCCATTTCGGCTGAGGGACTATCATTTTAAGGCAAGCTGTTTTCTGAATGTTTGTGTATGTGTTCTTCCTCTGCTGTTTGAACAGGTGGAGTGAGAGATGGAGCTTCAGATGAAGTGAGTGGATGAAGAGGAGACTCTTGGGGGTCAGACGTGTGAACTGACTGATTCTGTACTCTGAGCCCTGCTTGAACACACACACACACACACACACACACACGGCTAGAGTTGCAACCTTACTTACAGACTAAAGTACCATTACCATGATGGTGTGGTGATGGTGGTGATGATGATGAATGTGTTATTCCTTTATCACTAAAGGCAGGCAAGCATTAATGTGTTTATTAGCCTTAGTTAATTGCGCGCGTACGACTGTGTGTACATGCAGGATTTATGTACCAGTATGATCTGGCCAAAGTGCTCCTAAGGGACCTTCTGTGGAGAAACACCTTCTTAAAGCACGTTTTGCTCTTTCCTAGGTTAGAACCTCGATAGAACCTGGGTAGAACCACCCTTAAACAAGAAACCCCTCCAGTCTAAGAATGTGTAGACATCATCCAGCCCACTAGCGCATTAGAGATCCTCCATCCTGTAGATTTTAACCTCAGCAGTGTGAGAATCTGTTCTAACACTGATTATATTGTATCTACACCATATTTCAGACTAATAGGCTACAAAAAATGCTTTCTGCGTCGCATTGTACCAAACCCTGAGACTTCACTGACCACTTGTATTCCTGGACAGGATTGTTCAGCGCTGTACAGTATGTAGTCGCTGATTCTGGTTTAAGAGTTATTGGTTATAAAGGTAAATATGTTTAAAAGCGACATATATTAGCTAACACAACATTTAAGGCTACATATGTTAGCTAATTCAACAGTTAAGTTAAATATGATGGCTAACACAGTGTTAAATGCTACACATGTTAGCTAAAACAACAATTAAGGGAACATCTATTAGATAACATGTACGTTTATGTGTGTTAGCTAATATAGCATTAAAGGCTACACATGTTAGCTAACACAACATTTAAAGTAAATGCGTTGGCTAACACAATGTTAAAGGCTACATATGTTAGCTAACACAACAATGAAGGCTACATATGTTAGCTAACAGAACAATTATGGTAAATATGATGGCTAAAACACTGTTAAAGGCTACATATGTTAGCTAACACAACAGTTAAGGCTACATATATTATATAACATATGTTTATGTGTGCTAGCTAACATAGCATTAAAAGCTACATATGTTAGCTAGCACAACATTTAAGGTAAATTATTTTGACACAACATTAAAGATGGCACATGTTAGTTAACTGTTGCTAACAGTGATCAGTTTTATGCAAATGGAGCCTTGCTAATTGCCTATGCTAACTTTGCGTTTGCTGTTAGCCCCGTTAGCTTGTTTAGTTGAGCTTTTCCTTTCACTCAGGACTGCAGCTGGTTGGTCTGCAGCATGTCGTGTTGTTGAACGCTTGTCAATCACAAATGCTAGAACATTCACGAGGTCTCCAGGTCAGCGTCAGTGTTGGTGCTGGGTTCAGTCTTCTGAGCAGAAGTGCTTTAACCCTTCAGTGAGAGGTTTTTAACAGTTCAATCTGCTGAGATTTGTTTGCTTGTGCTGCAGTATTCCACACTAAATTTCAATGATCAAGTTACTTTATGCTGTGAATTGTTCTTGTATTCGCTCCAGTTGCACCGCCTGACTGCATAACTGTAGTTTCAGAGCAGAAGTTTCAGGCTCGCATAAATGCCTCCATTTTTTAAAAATAAAAATGGTAATTTTCTAAATATCTTCTTGTTGTACAATAGAACAAACTGTGGTTGCTGTGGTTGCTGTGCCATAGGAGTGATGAATGAATAAGGGAGAAGATAAACCCGTGCTAAAGATGGTTTACAAAGGCGTGTAACCAAAAATAACAGCCAGGGTTGTTTGCTTGTGTTGCTTTAATGCATGTTAGGTGGGACAGCAGTTGTGTAACAAGATTTGTTGTACAGCGAGTGTGCTCTTGAGTGTCCTGTACAGTGCTCCGTTCGTCAGTTTGTGAGTCAGCTGTTGGGACGCAGCCTGGGTTTAGTGTGATTTAGTTACTGATGGACTGTCAGATGTATAATATTATAAATATAAAACTCTTGAGTGTAAAGATGACTACGTATCAACTGTAATCCTGAATCTCCTGCAGTGTTGATCAGCAGTTAGAAGTGTTAGAATGTCACACTGGCGTGACACTACACTTTAAAGGAAAGTAGTCAGGCAGCACAACCGCTCCACAAGTGACTTTAATGAAAAGTAGTCAGGTGGTGCAACCGTGTGACGCTATGCGCTGAAGGGTTAAAGTGTGCCATGAACTACAGACTATGTGTTTAGGTGGGAAGCCTTTCAGATGATAAAGCTCAAAACTGGGAATTAAAGAAGTTTGCTGGTCAAAATTTCAGTTATTTTATCCAGGCGTACTTGTAAAGCTGCTGTGATCTTACCAGAAGGATTTTAGAAACCCCATTCAGGCCAAGGAGAACCTGTGTCTGTTATATCATCTGTTGATCATTATTGTGATATCGGTCTCTGCAATACTGATATCACAGAATGCAGCAATATGCAAATGAGCCTATAACCAATCACAGTGTTTCTGACAAGCTGACCAATCACAGCTCCAGGTGGGTTATTGGGTGTTCTGATGAATCAAAGTCTTCATGTAATCCAACAAAAGTCTAATTTTTAACCATTAAAGGTGTTGATCAAATGTGTTAATGAATGGGCGTGGCTAAACTGCTGTAGCAAGCATAAGGAGACATTTAAATGTGTTGTTTTTGTGACATCACAAAAACTATGATTTGAAAGCAGGCTGTTTTTGAAGCTTATCTTCCATAAGGGCAGCTGGTGGCCTAGTGGTTAGGGAGTGGCCCTTGCAATCAGTCAGTCGTGGGTTCGAATCCCAACACTCCTAGTGGCACTGCTGAGGTACCACTGAGCAAGGTACCGTCCCCATACTTTTATACATCTGACAGTCTATCATGCAGAGAAAGAAGTTCACGTTGTTCACACTGTGTGATGTGGTATGTTCATGCGTGACTATAAGGGGCTGCTTTATTTTATACAGGGACCGTGTGGATGGGGGGTGGAGTGAATGTACCATTTGAAACAATATTTTAAGCCTTTTTAATTCCAGAAAAGTGATTGAATTTATTGAAATTAATCACATTCGCAGTAAGTAGCAGTTTATCCATATCTTGCGACTCTACTGGGTGACACCAGGTCAGGTGGAGTTTTTTGTTGTTTAATCAAAGGTTTTAGGGAACTACTGACCGAGCTGCTCAGGAGGTGCAGAGCAGCACCACCTGCTGGCATTCATCCCTCATCAGATTAGGGGCCAAATTCATCAAACAAATTCATCAAACAAATGGTTTACTGTGTTCCTGCAGTGTCCACGCACCCTGTAAACAACACACTATCAATAAACAAAAACAAACTCAGTAATTAAACAAAATCTCAATTAATACAATATTGACCTGCTTTTGACCTCGACTCCTGTGACGACTCACTTAATGTTCTTGCTAATTAGCTGCTAATTAGTTTGATTAGTCAGGTTAGTCTGATGGTGCAAGAATGCAGATGAATTATACATTGTTATACTTCACTTACAATAGTTTTTTTCTTTATATTATTTCAAGTCAAGTAAGTGTTAAGCCATACTGTGTCCTAAACCACCGTAATGAAGTTCAGCTCGCAGTAAGTCATACTGGGTCCTAGACCACGTCCACAAGTCTGATCCACCCTAATGAAGAGCTGGATGCGGTTTGAGGGTCCAGAGTTGTTGGGTTTGTGTTTACAGTAAAAGATTCGGGTGACTATTGACTTCTAGTGTTAACGGTGTTAGCCTTGTAGTTTCAGTTCTGCACTAAAGAAAATAAATTTGGACTGAAACACGTCTTGACCGATTGACTACATCTGGGGTCAGTAGAGCTCCGTTTACATATTGGTGTTGAAATGTTTTTTTGATCTGCATATTCAGTGTTACTCCAGTTGGGCCCCACTCCCTGACCAGCCTGGGCCGCAGTGTTTATTCTGTGTATGTGTGACATAAACTGTCTCGTTAGGTTGAATAGGGTTTATACCTTCTGGAAAGATCACATCACAATGGTAACTTTTCAAGGATGTTTGTGGGCGGAGCCTGGAGAGGCCCCTCCCTCGCAGCTGCTTCGCTGTTGGTATGTTAGCTCTGCTGTTGGCGCCGCTGTCGGAGTGACTGGTGTGGGTTTATGAGTGAAGACTGTTTGAGGGGTGGGGCACTAAAAAAGGGTTTACTTGAAATGTCCTGGACCTCCAGGGATCTTCCACATCAGGTCAGGAGAGGCGGAACCCAGCGTCTCCTCCGTTCTCTCCTCCGCAGCGGGCCGCAGCCTCTTCAAAGCGTTTTTCTGTAGATGTGCATGGGTCCTCATCGGCATGAGCGCCGTGCTGTGATATAATAATAAAACCCATAAACCTTCCAAAGACTGAGTTCTCCTTTACTGTGTCTGGTCACATGACCTTTAATTCCAGCTCAATCCATAAACACCACCATTCCAGTGTTTGAATTTCCAGTCCAACACAACACAATCCAGTATAGCAAGATTTACTATTTTTATTCAATAAGTCAGTGGAGAGATGTTGTTCCCACTGTTGTTCACAACTGGGGGCAGCTGGTGGCCTGGTGGTTAGGAGTTGCCCCGTGATCAGAAGGTTGTGGTTTTAAATCCCAGGACTTCCACTGACACCACTGAGGTAACCTTGAGCAAGGTACCGTCCCGAAACACGCTGCTCCCTGGGTGTTGCGTCGCTGGCTGCCCACTGCTTCACTTGATGAATGGGTTAAATACTGTGAAGAATTTCACACTGTTCACACATGACTATAAGGGGCACTTATTGCTACCAGACATGTTAGCCATTGTTAGTAATGCTAGTCAGGTAAGGTAGTGTTATCAGTAGCAGTTCTACATAGGTTAGCCATTGTTAGCTAAAGTTAGTCATCTCACTTCTAGCCATGTTAGCTATTTATCAATAAACTGGTAGCTATTTATCAATAAACTGGTATTTATCAATAAACTGGGAAAAAGTAATTAACTCTCATGTTCTATTCAAAGTTACTTACATCTTTTAAGGTTGGGCTTAATTTGACCAATTTAAACCTCCAGAAAATGTGTGAAATTAAAATCGCTACCCAAGTGTATGTGTTTATACTGTTTCTTTGTTGGCAACCTGTATATAGCTTTAAATGAAACACACATGTAACTAAATATCAAAGTTCTTGTGGAAAATATGTTTCCCTCCCCTGTGTCATGTGACCTGTCAGTGGTTCTCACACTGTTACAGGTCTGATTATGTTCAGAGACGATATTGCATATTACAGAAATGAATATTTATTTATCCTGGAGGAAACTGTTTATGTTACGACTGCACAGATACACAGAGAAAAGAAAAGTACAAAATATAAAGTCTGCAAAAAATGACTGTATGAAATACACTGAGCTATAACAGAGAATGCTGGTGTATAAATACTATCCAATATGATCAGATAAGAGATGAATTAACTTGATTTAGCCCGTGGGAAATTCTTTTGTCATTAGCATGCTCAGAGCAACAAGAAGAGTAAAAGAGATAAAGATATGTTACTAAGTAATTTATTAATTTCTGTGTGCTAGTTACAGTGTCCTCAGTATCATCCAAAAACGACCAAAACAAATGTATTTTTATACAAGAAAAACAGTCTGGAGTCGAACTGAGCCCAAAAAAACTGATGTGCAAAATGCACAGACACTGAAAACACATCATCATGTTTATTTTGTGTTTACGCAGTTTGTCCACATTCAATCCGGAAATGTTACTTAATATGAAGCAAAAAATGAGGTTAGTTATTTATTCAGAGACATTAAACACTGAATGGGGTGAAACTGACCCCAGATATGAAAGCAGGTTTAAGAACAACTGAATGTTGGCGTGAGAAACTTTCCCCCATGAGTGCTGAGGTTCTCTGAATGTATTTAGTGAGATAAGAGGCACAGAAGATAGGGAACAGGGACAGGTGGACAGAAGCCAGAGAACATGGGACAGAGGAACAGAGGACAGGGGTCACAAGGACAGAGGACAAAGGACCTCATATTGTAAGTCGCTTTGGATAAAAATGTCTGCCAAATTTATGAAAAGGACTGGGAACAGAAGGACAGAAACAGGGACAAAGGGACAGGGGGCAGAAGGGCATATGAAGGGAGCAAATGGACAGAGAATAGCGGGACAGGGACAGGGAACAGTGGGACAAGCAACAGGGTCAGAGAAAAGGGGACAGAGTACAGAGATTAAGAGGACTGAGGGACAGAGGACAGAGGTCAGGGGAGTGAGACAAGGGACAGACGACAGGCCTCAAATGACCCCCACCCCCTTCTCCTGCAGTTTATTTAAAGTCCTCCCTCTGACAGACGGACAGCAGGTGAAACTGTGGACTGTGTCTCAGGCGTTGACCGACCCTCTCCCGCTCGCGCCGGTCTGGGATCAGCCGGTGTCGCTCTGGCGCGCATGCTCTCTGGATCCCAGGAAGAAACAGAAACCGGTCCGAGATCAGGCCTAAGCCACGCCCCTCCCCCCCCGATCGATAACACTTGCCCGGATGCAGCCTGAGGTTCTCAGCTGCTTTATAACTTAGCCTAGCTCCGAGACGGCCCTTTCTCGCTCGGAGGCGCACGATGAGCTGCGATAGGTTGAAATACTCGACTTAATTTCGCTAGAGCATACGAAAGTCAAAAGTTAAAGCGAGAAAACAGCCCGTTTAACGCGAGGAGCGTCGAGTGTTTGCGGACGACAGGTTGCTAGCCTGGTTAGCTGCGGGCTAGCGCTGAAGCTGCGTTTTCTTCGAGAAGAAATTTGGGTGAGTATCGACATTAAAACTGCTCCTTTGCAGCTTTAGTGGTTCTTGTACGTCGTGAAAGTTATCACAGGATTAAAATAATCAGGTACTGAGGGACATTTACGTCGACATTTGTGAAAAACTTGGGATTTCATTTTGGCTAAGCTAGTTAGCAGGCCTGTTTTGTAACGGCCCTGTTTTTGTTTTTTTCTTCATTCGGTTCGGTGAAACAAGTATGAACCAATCGCGCCAGTTTCTGTCTTCATAGCTGAATTAATTCTGAATGTCCAAGTAAAGACGTTGATTGCTGCTATTTTTTAAATCCGAGGAACGTAGTCGTATTAGGTTTCCACAGCAGCCAGCCCGAGTATGTTCATTTTCTTAGTCCTCGTTTTTTTAACGTTTTGGGTCAAAACGTGAACCCTTTCAACAATTAATGTCTTTAAATAAATAACCCAAGATTTGTTTTGCTTTAAACTGTAAACACAAACATGTGTTTTTCCTGTTCTTTGGTGTTTTTCTTATCTTACTAAGAACATCCCGAGAACTTCACCACTCATGGGGGGGAAAGCTGGACCCAGTCTGACTCTGGGCTTTTTTTTCTGTATATAAAACACTTTAGTATTAACGTTTTACGTTTTGTTTGTTTTGGATGATATTAAGGAATATGTGCAATAACATGCAATTTTATAATCTTAAAAAAACATCTTCAAGACAAAAACTACGCATAATCACACCTGTAGGAGTGTGAGAAACTCTGATGGGTCACATGACATGTGGGAAGGGATACATATTTTCCATCAGAACGTTATTTCATTACTTGTGTGTTTTATTTAAAGCTCTGTTTGTTGCCAACGAAGAAACACAAAGTGCTGGCACTGTAATTTTATGTATTTTAATTTTCATTTGTTGGGGTCAAATTGAGCCCAAACATAAAGGATGTTAATAAATTTGAACATAACGTGAGGGTTAATTACTTTTTCCTGATTCATTTAAAATAATAATACAGTAACAGGTTAAATGCAATAATGGGGGACAAACACAATATTCGTGCAAGCCTGCAGAGATGGTCAGTCCTTGAAAGGGTAAATGGAAATCCTTGAAAAATGGCCGCAGTATCTGACTATACAACAGTGTGGGGCGTTATGAAATCTGGTGGTGGGACCTTCCAAAATTAAAATATCTAAAGTGGGAATGGTTGGTTCAAACCAACCTTTCAAATTATTTTTGGGAATGTAAATTTTTTTCTACTACAACCAGCATACTAGTTATACTTTCTTAAAATCTGCTGACATTGTCACTTTCCTTTTTCTACAAAAATGTGTTGTAAACTTAATTTGGTTTACTATCAGGTAGGTGATCGACTTGAAGATGGTGAGACCTCACACAGGCTCTCCACGGTCGAAGCAAAGGTTAGTCTTTTGCCTGTTAATGAACTACAATTAATCTAGCTTTTTAGTCTGACAGTTCATTGAAACCGTTAATGAAATGTCTACCACAGTCTCAGTTTCTTAGTTTTTTTTCCCCCCCTCTTTTGCTGTTCAGGCCGTTCTCTGATGGCTATCACAGTGAGCACCATGGTGAACGATTTGGCCCATCTTCCAGGAGTCAGAGGGGATTTCGAGGCCCCTCAGGTAAGGCCCAGCCAAGCTGGAGAGAGAACAATGGAGGACCCCACCCCTACAAGAGACAACCTCTAATGGGAGAACCCAGGGAGAGACCACAAGGACACTGGACATCACAGAACCAGGATAACTTCAGGTCGTTCCCCGGCTCGCAAGATTCTCACCGGGGCCGAAGGAGGCCTTCTCCACCCCGTTCAAACCGGCCCCCGCCAGTTCAACACAGGATGTCCCCTCATGGTCCCTCACATGGATCCCCAGGCCCTCACAGGCCTCTGCCCTTCCACGGGAGCCACTCTGGCCATGTTTCTTCACCCCGTCACTTTCACGGCCCTCCCTCTGACCGGAGGGGCCCATCACCCCATGGTAACTATAGACCCCCTCAGCGACACAGAAGTCCTGCCCATGAGCAGGAGAGGAATTGGGGCCCCGAGAGGCACACAAACCCCAGGGAGAGACCCTTCAGTCGCCCAGCTCGCGGAGGGCATCGTTGGAACGCCCCTGGGAGCTTCCACCACCTCAATGGGGAAGCTAGATTCTCTGGCCCCCCACAGAGGAAACCAAGGGAGTTTCATGAGAGGAGCTCATATCAAGAGAGGTACAGGAATGAACCCTTACAGGCCGGGTGAATTCAATTGTAGAGGTACAAGGGGCAAATGCGAATGTGCAGAGAAATGTTAGGTTCAGAAGTCAACAACACAGGGAGATAAGTTAACCTCAACACTACTTCTTCCCCTTCCCCGCCTTTACCTCATGTGTTTTGCTGAGGGTAAGGATTGCAGCAGGATCTATATTGTTAAGCTGATATTAAGTCCTTTGTAAAGTCATCCAGTCAATGTGGAGAAAATGTTTTATGCCACTTTGAAGCATTTATAAAAGTTGTACTGGGCCCAGAAGTGTTTTGGCATTCAGCAGGGTTGGGGCATAATAGAAGTTAAACACACTTTCCCGTCCCCCAAAAAAGTCATCAGTTTCCTACCCTGCTAAAGCAGAAGGAAGCTGGCATTATAACCCACATGTTTGTATTGTTTGTGATGGGTATGCAGGTGGTCTGCAGAGAGAGATCCACGGAAGCAACATGGAGAACTTGGAAGGGAGCGGCTGAGAGAAAGGCCTGGGCATCATGTCCCAGAATGGGCACACCAGGAAGGAGGGAATCCACACTTTCGCCCACCTTTCAGATCGCCCTCATGGAAAGCAGGCCCACCCTCTTCTGATTCGTCTGCCAGGTTCCCTCCACACCCACGGCCTCAGGAGAGGCCACCCATGCGCCCATTGAAGAGGCTTGCACGTCCTCCGCCGCCCACAGACGTGGAGCACGGACCGCCCAAGCGCTTCCGCAGGGAGCTTTCAGTCCGACCGCTGCCCCCTAAGGGCTTTGGAGGTCGTGGCCTATCCCTCAAGGACAAATCTCGGCTCCTAAAGGGCCGCAAGTTCAGAGCTGAATCTGTGGCTCACTTCAGACTGCCCCCACCGAGACCCAGGCTTTCAGACAAGGTACAGAAAATGGCAAAAGATGGCGATGACTCTGGAGCTTCACCTCACCCCAAGGTCCCAATGAAGAAAAGCCTGAAGAGACCCGCATCTCGCAAGTCGTCCACCAATACGGACTCCAAATCATCTGATGCTGAAAGAGACCCCGAGACACAGGTGGAATCCCGCCGCTCTGTAAGAGCACACAGGTACGGTATCATCCCTCATACTGTGGCAATGGGCGCGTGATGTTTAGAAGGGCAAGCTTCCTGTTTGTCAGTGGCACTGCTTTCACCAAAGGGCATCACCCCCTATTCTCACACAAGAGAAAGAAAAAAATAAAGCCTGTTTTACTCCTCATCAGAATCACCTCTAAGATCTGTAGCCCCTTTTGTCCTTGCCCAGAATATCTCTGTCCTTAACAAGGTTAACACAGGGATATGAAAGGGGATTGCCTAGGGGATTCTGAAAGTTCCCAGAAGTATGGTCTTACTCATACCACTCAGTCTGAAAAGGTGTCCTATTACATCGTTCGCTGTGAAACCCAGAGCCAATGTGACCTGTGAGGGAGATCTTTTGAAAAAGCTAACCAGGGAGGAAAGTTTTAAAGTCTTCCAGTGTGTGCAAAAGAGAAGGCCTCTCCCTCTTTGTCAACAGTGGTTGAAGTTCATTCCTTTTGCCTGAATGGTAGTGATCAGATTAGGTTGTTACACAACAGCAACCCAATATGCCAAGCAAATTCCATTTGCCATGGGAAGGTGTGTCTCGTGAAAGGTCTGTGCCTGTCGTTGGAATTCCAGCTGTTAATTTGAGGAAGGTTACAAAGGATGAAGAACCCCTGGGTGTTTGAGTGATCAGTGGTTGATTGCTCCATACTCAAAAGGACGATTTGGGAAGAAGTCATTGGAAAGGAAAAGGCAAGAGCAGTTCCTGCATACTGCACCATTGGGTCCTGAAGGTTTTATGAAGATGTCTGCCTGGTCTTACGGAATTTGAGCCACAAGTGAGCACGCGCACAGGCTTCATCAAGGTTGGCACAGAAAGAAACCAGTGACGCAGAAACATGCATTCAACCATGATGGCTCTGATGCTGTTTAAGCTCCTCAGCACATTTGTCAGCACTGGGCTTTCAGCCCAACCTTCCATTCTATTAGAAGGGACCAGACTGGAGTTAAGGATCGACTTACGGAATCCAGTGCCAAGTTGTTATGCACAGTTTGCAAAGATAACCGGTACAGATTGTCAATGCACAGATAGTCTGCTGTTTTGTTTTCTTGAGCACAATTCTTTGAGGTCACTGGAGCATCTAACGATGAGGAGACATGTTAAGTTATGGATGTGGAAGGCTTGATGACTACCACTGAAGAAATATTCAAAACATTTTAGACCTACTAGAATGCACTGATTTCTGTTGAAAACTGTCTGCAGTAAGAGGTCTCCAGCTCAACATAAAACATCTCTAATAGCTTGAATAGCACACTGAAATGTAACCAAATTTCAAAAGCTCATCATAACATCGTGTTTGGAAAATCCTTGACTCAAGCCACCTCCTTTCCAAAAGCCCTCAAACTAAGGATTAACGATTTGGCAGGAACATGTAAATGTTGGAGTTCCTAAGTGAGACACTCTGCATGCAGGATGGCCACATTAATGATGCTTTGGACCAAACCTTTGAAACTCCAAGAGGACAGGATGAAGATAACGGAAATGGATAGAAGATCCAGGAAAAGATGGACGGAAGATTATTCGGAGCAGTAACAAGAGTCCCTCAAACACAGGCCTGTCCTCAGTCTTCTCGTTTGATTGATTCACCCGAATCATTTACTTGCATTAGAGCATGGAAAACCATTAAGAGCCAGAGAGAATCAGAGAAAACTAATCTACCAATACAAACTGAAGCATGGAGATGATGGGCTTGCTTTGCTGTAAGTACCCATGGCAGAGATCCATCTTTGGTTATTTGCCACCTTTTTACAGTAACTTTTGGTTTTTTGGAAAACTGTATGTGACTTCAGTATATCTGTTTGAATGATCATTGCTCTCTTGCACCTCAGTTCACAAGGAAGGTATACTTGTGTCTTAATTTTTTTAACATTTGCATGTATGGTCCTCTCTCAGCTTTCTTTTAATGCCTAATGTATGTTAAGGATTGGTTACCCTGCCCTTCCTGACCGTCTGACTCACTTCATACCTCGACCACTTTTTCTAGCTCTTCACCCATAGACAGACAGCTGACGCGTGACCTTGTTGTGGTTTCTCACTGGGAGGCTGGAGCTAGACCAAGTTCTAGCCCTAAAGATGGCTCTCCCTGGAAGAACAGGCCATCCAAGAACAAGTCAGGTAATTGGTAGCACGTTAGATGATGCTTTTCATTTCTTATAGAAAGGTGTCTGTTGTAATGGAACCAACTTATTTTTCATGTAGTTAAACTGAATTCACCACTGATGAAATTCAGATCAACACATTTCAAACAAGCCCAATCCTAGTCACCGTTCTAAGCTGGATTCCCTAAACCATAGTTTGATTTTATTGTCACTGAAACCTGCATGTTCCCATTTTCTCAGACACATCAGGTTCTCATGAGAATCTGACTTTGAGTGAGCGTTTTGGGAAACTACAGAGCGCTGGGTGTTCTCCACGAGTCCAGAAAGAACGACGGTAAAACTTTTTTGTACTATACAGCCAAAATTTTGGCACATTAACCTCATCTATGCAGTCAAATTTACTGTGGTTTGTGTTGCAGGCCAACAGATGGCCCTGGAAAACCATTCAGAAAACCAGGTCCTTATCAGGTAAACATCATTACCCCCATATGGAAATGGCTGTGACCACCCAATTTCCAGCAGGGCAAGCCTAATCATTTTGCATTTTTGTACAGAAACCTGGTTTACGTCCAAATTTTGGGTTTAAGAAGGGTCCATGTCCTGATGGTGTCTTCAGGAGACCGTTAATGGTAAATGTTTTTGGTTCCTCTTCCAGTCCAGTAGAGGCCAAACATCTCTTGACTGGTTGTGAGTTCCTTGGCCTAATTTGTTGTTGTCTCCTCAAGGCCACCATCATTCCCCGTCCACCTTTCCATCAGAAGCCTGTGTTTAGGAAGACCCAGAGCATCATGTCCAAATACAGAAACCTACAGACGCTCCGAAACAAAGCGCCACCCCACCCGCGCCAGGCCACCAGCTACCGCCGCTGGTGAAGATCTAGCAAGGTATGTCGGACACTCACATACTCAAGTTTAGTGACAGTAGACAGGTTAATCAATTCTCATGTTTGCTTCGTTTATTGTGCATAGCAACAAAAACCATATCGCCCTCAAGGCTTCCTGTTAGTCTATCCAAATGACCATGTGGACTTTATTATAGAGCTTTCTTTAAATGAACCTACCCTTCCTGTAGTGTTAAGTATAGTATCACTGTATTGTAAGAGCATTGTTTTTTTTTAATGTCTGATGAAGCACCTTTGCCTGAACTACATATTAAATTTTTCTTTTTGCAGATGCCTGGATGTTTATGTGCGTTGTCCTGGCGAATAAAGGATCTTCATCTCCTGCCCATAAAATGAAATCATGCTTTCATTGCCCAGAGAAAACCTTCACTGGGCCTAGAGACCTCTTCATTTCCTGCTGTTTCTGTCCTTAAGGCAAGGGGTCTACATCTGCCACTGTATGTGTAACCAGATTAAGATTGCCAAAGTTTACTTTTGATGATCTTCCCCTCCTTCACTTTTTTTTTTGTGGTTTCTGAGCTGGGCCTGAATTGTCAAGTCAGACTGTGATTTTGAGGGGTTTTATTTTTTGGGTTGGGTTATAAACTTGTCTAGGAGTCTGTTTGTATGATAACATATCAGCCTTGCTTACGGAGTTCCACCTTTGTTTGTGAGATAGCAGCCTTATCAGGTGAGCTGAACTACTATTGCATTATGGGTGATACAGTCTGTTCTTCTGAAGTTAATGTTTAAAACTGCAGATAAGTTGGGTGTTTACTGCGCTCTCCTGAGTTAATTAGTTATGCATATATATTCCTCTTTAAAGCTCTTTGTACAGATCTTCAGATAATATGTACATTGTTTATAGAGAGATTCCAATAAAAACTGGAACTTTTGTGTATTTTAGCATTGTGTTCTTTAACTTACGGACACCTGCAAAAAAACTGACTATGCTTGACTATGGTGGGGAACATGCTCTAACAATATGTGAAGTTTAGCTTTATTCACAAAGTACCCTTTTGAAATTTTTGGGTGGAGGGGAGTGGAACCAGATGTCTCCAACACAAATCCAGCTGTGTTATTCACCATTGCCCTCCAGCGAAGTTCCACATGTCCATATGGATGTTGATGGTAAAATAGTGGAGAATCTGAACTAAATCGCTTTTTGTAGAAGACTAGTTTACCTCATGATTCCCTGCAAATGTCCTTGAGGGAGCTTTTAGATGTGGAATAGTGGAAAAGGCCAGCAAAAAATGCTGCCCATTTTTCTGCATCACTAACTTCTTCTGCATTTAGACTGTATGAATTAATTTTTACTTGTCTGTGGTAAAGGTTCTCTCAGCCTCTGAGATCTTAATCACTTGTATTCAGAAAGTTCCAACATTTATTATGTCCTGGTGGACAGACACTTTACATACATGAAGCTCCATGAAAAATAACACCAGTGATGGTACCTCACAGCAGATGAAACCGGAACTAATTACATTCCACTGACGATAAATATTACATGTTTATACAGTTGATCTTCACTCCCTGCTGTGCTCAGTGGGACTCGGCCTCTTTCAGAATGTTCTGCTTCTCCTGGAAGTACTCCCTGAACCAGGCGATGTGCTCCTGCTTCTGTCTGACAGAGAGCTGGTGGTTTTTGGACAGTCCAGTCACCACCAGCTCCATGAAGTGTCTGATGGGGCCCTGCTGGGGAAAACCGTCCTCTAGGTGGCGCTCCAGGAACACATGCTCATGGAACGGCACACTGGCCTCCTCCTCCATACCTGAAAAAACAGTTTATGTGAACGCTGACACTTTTAAAGTTAAAAGGGTGAGCTATTTACTCAACCACATCAGCTTGTGTGAAGGATAAGCAGTCCTCGTAAAAAGTGCCGAACAATGCTAATCTGCTTTTTCAAAATAAATCAGTTAATGTTGGGCTTATATCAGCTAAAGTAAACACTTTAAAGATGCCACAAATATATTAACGTGTGGTTGTGTGGCCTATGTGCAGTGTCGATGTCAGAACTACTTTAATGAGTGATTAAAATGGGCTGCGACCTTAAGCCTGCAGCAACAGTCCTCCCTTATATATACAGGACAATCATTACAGTTTAGATACTTATTTCTCCAAAAATTCACAGTAAAATAACTGCTGAATCTTCTCACAGCTTTTCATGTGACGTCTTTATTCTCTGCACTAGATTGTGGCGACTGGGATGAATAAGAGTATTGATAAACAGGACCGATGAGCAGTACTAGTACTGATAAGCAGGACGGAACACTCACCCGCCTCGTTGTTGATGGGATACTGCCACAGCCTCCCCTCCTTGGTCCACTGAATCATCTCCTCGAACCCGTTGCGGGGCTGCAGGTTTAGGGCCTGGGAGATCTGATCTGCCAGATCAGCGTCCCAGAGCGTCGGACCCACGGCTACAAACAACATGGTCACATCAGTGTCACACGACGGGGCCAAACACTACAGATCAGATACGCTGCTCAATATCACACAACACACCTCCTTACATAAAATCAATAATCTGGATTTTTACATCACATAAGTTAAATTTAAAAATGAATGCATAAGACTGACTGACTAGATAGATAGACAGACAGACAGGATCTAATGGGACGGTGAGCCTTTGAGAGTCAGACCGACAGAGTGAATGAAATGTATTAATTTCATAACTACAAATAATGCAATCTGTCGAAAGATTTTGACAAAAAGGCCTGAAATTACCCAGATCAGAGTCTTCCTCCTGTCTGGCGTCCACAGGGAAGATGTTCAGCCTTTTGGACAAGAGCGCACTTTTCCTGTCAAGCAAGCACATCCCAGGGCTCAGTGCAGTTTACACTCGTTAGGCTCCGTTGTCCTGAACATCTCTAGTTTCTCTCTTTTGTTTGTCGTTTACCTCTTGCGGACGCCATCGAGCTCACTGGTGATGCTGCGGTCGTGTGTGTAGCCCCGCCCATCATCATCAAAGCGGATCTGATTGGCCGGCCAGGCACTCAGTCTGCCATTCTGTCTCCTTCCCACCTTCATATCAGCAATAATGTTCCTGAGAGATGAGAGGCAAACAGAATGTACAAAATTAATTTCCAAAATCATTTTAAAGCGGTTTCTCTGGGATGAGAGCTGCACAATATACCATTTAATATTTTTCACAATATCGGTCTCTGCAATACTGGTGTCACGATGCCTGAAATACGCAAATGAGCCTCTAACCAATCACAGTGTTCCTGACAGGGTGACCAATCACAGTGTTTCACAGCTCCAGGTGAGACACTGTGGGTGTCTGAAATCGTGCACTTGCACACTTCAAACACTATGTTTTAGTGCACAGTGCGTTCATATCGGCAACCAAGCTAAAACTGAAAGTACCAAGATGGTGCACTAATAATGGCCAAAAAAACACAGTGCGTAACGATGGACACTACTCACACTAAACAGACACAATTTTGACCACATAGCGGAAGGGGAGGGACTTTCGACAATTTTTCAGAGTTGAATAATGGCGGCCAACAGTGAAATGCAAGCCCAAGCGGAGGCAACTGGTTCGTATGTCAATAAAATTGTTTTACTGATGTATACTGCGGTATAACCGGCAGATATTTTGGCGGGCTGGAGAATCACTAGCAAATATTATTCTGTCACTTCCGCTAAGGGGAAAACGTTAGTTTTCCATTTCGGACAACACTTACCCACGGCAGCGTGCACTACAGAAGGAAGTGCTCAGTGCGCACTATGCACTACATTCCAGTGCACTCACCTAAGTGCGCGATTTCAGACACACCATGTGTGTTCTGATGAACTGAGGTCCATCATTTTTGCCCAATCTTGTGTTCCACATTTTCCTTCTGTTTTATTAGGTTCAATGTTGCTTGTGTCAGTGTGTTCACCAAAAATATTATTTGTAATTCATCATCATTTGTTCTCACACTGTCTAACCCCTGTTGGACCCTCAAATTTAAACAGTTTTTCTTACTGCGCCTTTAAGGCTTATATATAAATTATCTCCTTAGAACTTCAGCGTGAATAGGCGGGACTAAACTGCTGAATATGGAGATTATATGGAAATGTATTGGTTTTGTGAAGAAACTCTTGATTTGGTTATTTTTGCAGCTCCGTTCCCATATATGGACTGTACAGATGGGATGAAAGTATTTTCTGAAAATGTAATATCAAAGGTAACAACATGTGGCAGTGAAACTGCAATACTAATATTCTGTCCCTATCATGCAGCTCTAGACTTGGATTAATAAAGTGTGTCTGTTTACTAATTCCATTAGATTAAACAGAGTGCAGTGTTTAAACAGTGACGTCTCGTAACTGTCATGTCTTAAACAGTGTACTTTGACTAATTCGTTTGTGGTTGAATGCTGCACCCCTGGTGGTCGGCCCTGGTTATGACTGGACTCACTCGATGTCACGCGCATCTCCTTTTCTCTGCTCCTGAGAAACAGCCTCGTGTTTGCGAAGCTGCCGGAGAAGCTCTGATTTGGCCTGAGACGCGTTGGGCAGAGTGGACGCAGCCGCCGAGGCAGCAGCAACAATCTCCGAACTCAGAGACTCACTGTAACACACACACACACACACACACAATTTAAAACTGTCTCCACCAGGCAATGCATACAGAGTACGGTACTGTGCAAAAGTTTGGCAAAAAAAAAAAAACCCTTCACCTCTCAATTTCTTCACATTTTGCTTCCAAAGATCCCGATTTTATTGCATTTTTAATCTGGTCTTGAGGAACAGTTCTCCAGGTTTCCTGAAAGACTTTCAAAGACTCTCATTTTCAGTCCAGTCCCTGAACCTGACCAGTTTCAGAGGAATGTTTTTTGGTTGTTAAGACACACAGTGACCTATGAATGAATCATTCAAGCAGAACAAAACACATCTAACTTAAGGCCTGAATCAGTGAAGGAACAGGAGCAGATGATTCCAGATGATCAGTGATCAGTATACTGGTGGTGATGAATGCTGAGTGTTTAGAACTCCTTTATCTAGGCTCCTTTAAGCACTTTGCAGCCTGGTGCAGTAAAACATTTGTTCACATTTCATACATTGAATCTAATCAATGTGGCAAAGATTAGACAGTTTGACAGACAGAAAATTGAATTTTTACACCAACAATGAGATTCGAAGCAAAATATGACGAAATGAGGGGGGCTCAAGACTTTTGCACTGTGTAACAAAGATGCAAAAACAGACCGGTTTTGAACCAGCCATGGTTACGATGTCACAGCCGGCCACTTTAAATGGTCAGATTAAAATGCTGTGTTATTGCAATGTTAGAGGACCTTGGGGGGTTAAAGTGTACATAAATCAGAACAGAGTTCTGGTTGCTTCACCTCGCTGACGTCTCTCCACCGGCCTGCTGGAACGGGCTGGTGCTGCTTGCCCTCTGCTCAGATCTGGACGGGGCCTCCTGCCCGCTCCGCTGGACTTTGAGTCTGCGCTTGGAGGTCACGTCAACCTTCATGGCACCGAGCAGCTCCAGGAGACCCTTCTTACCCGCCTTCTGGAGGCATCAACAGAAGAACACACTGCACTGTATTCACCTGCACAGAGCTAACGTACTAACTTAGGGCTAACATACGAGCCTCTGGCTAGTGCATTAGCTTGGAGCTAACATTCATTTTCTGTTTATGCATTAGATTGGGGCTAACATGCCTAGAATATTAGTGCAGAGTTAACATATTAGCTTGTGGATCAAATACTGGCTTGAGGCTAGAACGTCAAATTGCGGCTAACATATTAGCTTGTGGACAGAAAGTTGGCTCGAAGCTAAGATGTTGGTTCATAGCTAGCACATAAGACTGAAGCCAACATGTTGGCTCCTGGCTGGTGTGTTATGTCAGGTGGTCTCACCGCATTTTCTTCAGCCGTGGCTGCCGGTTCGGTTTGTGGGTGGGGTTTCAGGTGTGTGCCCTGACTCACAGCTTCAGATCGGACTTCTGTTCTCTGTTCTGGACTCTGATCTTTTTCTTCACTCCTCTTGGACTCCACCTGTAACTGTTCGGTTCCATCGCTCTCTGAGGGAGGAGAGGTCGTCCCTTCTTTCTTTTCACACAGACGAACCCCCGCGCTCCCAAACGCTCTCCGGCTCACCTGGAGCAACGTCCTACAGGACAGGTGCAGGAATGGGACCAATTTAGACATTAATTAATTAATAAATAATTCCTGGGCAAGTCCAGGAAAACACACATTATGTCCCAAATGGGACCAGTTTAAACATTAATTAATAAAGGAGTCACGGAAAGGTGCAGGAAAACATCTATTTTTCCCAGATAGGACAAATTTAGACACTCATTAATTAACTGATTGATTAACCTACTTTATTCATTCTTTCATTATCTGAGTCATTAACTGGAGTCATGTTAATCATGTTTAATGTATTCATCATAAAAATAACTGGTTTACACTCACTTTAAACATCCTGTATAATTGAAAATGGAACATTTAAAGGCCCATATGATTGAAAAATGACACGTTCCCACTTTATGTAGAATGTTCTAACAAGCTAAAAAACACCAACACGTTTGCATCTATTCAGCAGGGGTTATACATACATATATACACACACACACACACACACACACACATACATACACACATACACATTATATATATATATATATATATATATATATGAGCCTTTGCGGTGCGGATGAGTGGCCAGTTGGCCTGTTGTGTGTGTGTTTTGGGGACATTAGAGCGGGGTAGAAGTGTGTAATTGGGTTATGTGTTCTTATGTGTGTATTTTACAGTGTTATTTTGTGTGGTTTGAGCCCTTCTCGTCTGTCATCATTCTCCGGAGTGTTGTGGACCGGAGGATAGTGTGAGAGAGAAGGGAAGGGTAGTTATTGAGTTATTGGAGTTGGATGATGTGCTGTATGTACACCAGTTGGGGCCGCAGTACTCCCTGTGAGAACTGTGTGAGAACTTCTGCTCGAAGATCAGCGTGTCTTCGTCTTCTCTCTCTCACTCTCGCTACTATATA
>JBBIGA010000083.1:6334962-6347804 GCA_037576975.1 Alestes dentex
ATCTACCTTAAATGGTGCTGCAGTTACATTACGGAGTCTGAGGCGCCGTACTGTATCTGTAGTACCATTTAAGGTGGAACGGTAAAGTTCCAAGCAGAAGCTAACTTTAGCCTCGAAACTCTTTAACCTTGCAGATTTGAGGTAGAAAACGACAAGCTCACCTCAAAACAGGGACTCGGATCATCTCTTCACACCGTGGGGAGACGACTCAAGGATCCTGCGAGAGATTTAAAGCGTTTTCTGCTCCGAAAAAGAGGTTTTAAACCCCTCTCTGCTACCTGAAGGTAAAAACACACCCCTGCTCTGTCTCTCGGGTGCAGCAACCAAACACGTCCGCACCAAGCGGCACAAACGTTCCGGATGAGTGATGCAAATACTATGATTTTTTGCATCAGACTTTTTTCCATAATACTTATGTTTACTCATGATACTCAATTCTTAATATTCGTATTTTCTGATGAATACGTACTTTTTGTTCGTATTTTTATTTTTTTTCTCTATCTGTCTCTGCAATTCCTTTGCTTTGAATCGATGTAGAAGAAATGCAAATGATTAAAATAATTAAGTCATAAGTTAATCATTGTAATAAAAAGTATGCCACTCGTAAAAGTGGGCTCCCACTGATGCAATCGTTGCAGCAGGCGGCCCCTTCCCCACCCGTTTTCCGACAAGCCACGCCCCCTTAATGTAGGGGAACGTTCCAAACCGCGTACAAGCTGCTTTCTTAGGGCACCTAGTGGAGAAACTGGTGATAACAAACAAAACAAATAAACAAATAAATAATACAATTCTCAATATAATAAATAACAGAATTAAAATAAAAAGGTTAATAAGGCTAATGTTACAAACACACTGCTTTTTAAACACAGCCGCTTGAAAAATGGTTTTGTAGTAATTTAATAATATAATAATAGTAATATAATAAGAAGTTTATATGTAAGGTACTGTTTTGACCTTTTACGCTCTGTAACTCAGGGGTGTCAAGCAGGCCTTGCATGTCGGACCATTTATTCACACATTTATTGTTATATTTATAAAGACACAATACAAGCCTTACAGTATTATTATTATTATTATTATTATTATTATTATTACTATTATTCTGAGGCAGCTGGTGGCCTGGTGGTTAGGGAGTTGCCCCTGCGATCAGAAGGTCATGGGTTCAAACCTGGGTCGTGGGTTCTGCCAGTGGCACCACTGAGGTACCCTTGAGCAAGGTACCGTCTCCACACACTGTTCCCCGGGCGCTGCCCACTGGCTGCCCACTGCTTCTCTTGGTGAATGGGTTAAATACAGAGAAAGAATTTCACATTCTTCACACTGTGTGTTGTGGTGTGTTCAAATACGGGCCACTTCATCTTACTTTACTTTTAAATAAATGTAGTAGTTAAAATTCATACTGCAACCCCTCATGAGTACAAGACCCCTACCCCAGTGTGCAAGGGCACAGACAAAGATTTATAGTAATTTGGTGAGATAATAATAGTAATGTAATGTTGTCTATTTGTAAGGTACTGTTTTGACCGTTACATTCTGTAACCCAGGGATGTTCCCTTCTCGCATTTATTATTACATTTATAATTTTTTTAATGATTTTATATACCTTGTTATTCAAAAAATAAATGTAGAGGTTAATATTCACACCCCCCCCCCCCTTGAGAAGGAGACCTAACATAGGGTACAAAGGCATAGAAAAAGTGCACTAAAGCTTTATTGTGAACTGACCAGTCCCAGCGCAAAAGGGGCGGGGCTTCAGCGCTCTAGACCGCCGGACCGCTCGAGAGTGTGTACTATTAACCAATCACAGCACAGGAGGGGCGGGGATTAAGCGCTCTGAACTGGCGGAATGCTTGAGTCTGAACTATTAACCAATCACAGCACAGGAGGGGCGGGGTTGTCCGAATGCGGGTGGGAGAACACGCCGTACTCTTGCACATCCAGCGCCGGAGAACGGCGGCGAGAGCCCCCTGGGACCCATCGCACGCGCCGCTGGACACCGGAACTCTTTCTCTCCTGCAGGTATGTGTTTAATTCCGCCCGGACCTCACCGAGCCGGTCTTCAAATGGACCCTGGCCGCGGGTTACGGGGTCTTTCTGCGCGACCCTCTGGGTTTAGCCCTCTGGAGCTAGCTGAACGCGAGATAAACGTGTTTTGGTGGCCGGTGATGGGCACTTATCCCGGTTTTATATCATTTATCTCGGGTAGATCGTTCGTAAATGTGTGACTTGTGGTCTCTCCGGAGAGCAGGGTATCCTTTAACCGCGTGTCCTTGTGATGATCTGTCCTGCTGTGAACTCTGGCAGGAGAAACAGCACGAACCCTCTGACCCCATTTTCCACACCCCACCGCCCTTCAGCCCCACCCCCACCGAAACCCGAAAAAAACACACACACACACACAGTCGTGACGTTTGTATGTGGATCTCTATCAAGTTTGACTCTCTTCATTACTTGTTATCTAGTCTATGCCTTTACAAATAAGGAGTATGTCAGCCTGTTAGCAGTGTGGTCTGAATATAAATGTGTTGGTTTTGGGCTCTTGAAACCCACAACACTCTGCAGGCTGGTGCAGAAACCGGCAGTGTGTAATCATAGACAATAATTGTTTTGTGTTTGTTTTTCTCTCTCATCCAGACCCTTCAGGCCCAGAGAAAAGAAGTCCAAACCTCAGAGGAAAGTTCAAATTCCCATTGCCATGGCGCCACACCCTGTGGTCCAGGCCATAATAGACCTGTCGGCTGGAGCCATAGGTACATCCACACCCATCACCCAGTGAGAGACAGTTATACTGAGTGATAGGGGAGAGGGAGGACCACCCTACCCACCCATAGAGAGAGAGGAAAGTTGTATTGAGTAATGGGGCAGGAGAGGAAAGTTTACATAGTAAAAGCTCAGCATTGTGTCCAGGCCTTATCTGACCACTGGACCTGTGAAGGTGCTGACTGCTGCGGATTCTGCAGCAGCCGATTGTCTTTCCACACACACACACACACACACACACACACACACATGCACACACTGCTTTCTGACCCTTTCCCTCATGGGGACGAAGGCAGGTTCGGTAATTAACCCTTAGGGTCCTAGGCTTTAATAGACATAATTTACATACTTAATTTCATAATTATGCAGCCAATTACATTTTAATTCAGTTTACTTACATGTATATCTAATGTCTAATTACTCAGTTAATTGCATGAATAATTTGCTGCAGTATTTGAAGTGGAACATCAGTGTTTGAGCTGCCTCACTGCAGCATTTAAAGGGGATATATTATGCAAAACTCACTTATTGCATCCTTTTGTATTCCCATTTGGGTCTCTACTGCCCCTATAAACACTCCAAGTGCGAAAAAAAAAAACATCCATCCGGCTGCAAAGAACAACACAAATCTGAACATATAGGGCTGGATAGCACCTCTGTTTTCTGCCATTTTTGGTAAACACGCAGCAGGGATGGGTGGGGTGTGGACAGCAACAGCTTATTTGCATAAAAATGACAGAGCCCTTAAACGGCTCATTTTGAAAGGGACTGAAACTGTCAAGAGTAGAGCTGGTGAGATCTCTTTATGTGAGAGTGATTTTGTTTTGTATAGCCCATAGACGTATTATAACTAAAGTCAGTTTTACATAATATGTCCCCTTTAAGGTGGACCCTGTGTAACCCGCTCTGTCTGTGGTCTTGCAGGAGGAGCGGCGTGTGTGTTTAGCGGTCAGCCGCTGGACACGGCGAAGGTGAAGATGCAAACGTTCCCGAGTCTGTACCGCGGATTCCTCCACTGCTTCCTGTCCATCTACAGGCAGGTGGGGCTGCGGGGGCTGTACCAGGGCACCAGCCCCGCCCTCATGGCCAACATCGCCGAGAACTCTGTGCTCTTCATGAGCTACGGCTTCTGCCAGCAGGTGGTGCGTTTCACCTGCGACCTGGAGGACAAGGCCACTCTCAGGTGAGAGGCATTCTGGGATGGAGAGGGGACGTGTTTGTAAAGTTCACCAGCTTCTCATTCAAATTTTTCACATTAAATGATGCGGCAGGTTCATTCTGGAAACAGAGACATGGCTGAATAGTATCTTTGTTATGTATTATATTTCTCTTTAACTTTCTCTCTTTTCTGTCTCTCTCCCTCTTTCTCTCTCTCTGTAGTGATGTGCAGAAGGCGTGTGCAGGTTCTGTAGCCTCTGTGTTCGCCTCTCTGGTTCTGTGTCCAACTGAACTGGTTAAATGTCGACTGCAGGCCATGCATGAGATGGCAGCATCCGGCCGGATTGCCAACGCGCAGAAGTACACCACCTTCACCTGCATTTACTTACATTCACTTACATTCACCAACATTCACTTACATTCATTTACATTCACTATTCACTTACATACACAAACATTCACTTACATTCACAGACATTCACTTACATTCACAGACATTCACTTACATTCACAGACATTCACTTACATTCACAGACATTCACTTACATTCACAGACATTCACCAACATTCAGCAACGCTCAGCAACATTCACCAGCATTTACTTACATTCACCAACATTCACCATCGTTCACTTACATTCACCAGCATTCACCATCATTCACCATCATTCACTTACATTCACCAACATTCACTTACATTCACCATCATTTACTTACATTCACCATCATTCACTTACATTCACCAACATTCACTTACATTCAACAACATTCACCATCATTTACTTACATTCACCAACATTCACTTACATTCACCTCTCTCTCTCTCTCTCTCTCTCTCTTTCTTTCTTTCTTTCTCTCTCTCTAGCTCTGTGTGGTCTGTTATAAAGTCAATCGCCCAAAATGAGGGTGCCACAGGGTTTTTCCAGGGTTTGACTACCACGATCGCCCGTGAGGTTCCAGGATATTTTTGCTTTTTCGGGGCATATGAGCTCTGCCGTTCCCTCTTCGCTGAACACATGCGCTGCAGTAAAGATGACATAGGTAGGCACACACATACACACACACACACACACACACACACACACACACACACACACACACACACACTCTTTCTTTCTCTCTTTGAAGGGCCTTTGTTTCTGAAGTTGATTTAAATCACTGTGAAACTGCACACATATCATGAACACTGCAGAACGGCAGCTCACCTCAGCTTCCAAAGCAGACGTGACCAAAACTGGACCAGAATGTTGGAAAAACATTTATGGTGCAGTTAGCTCTTAACATCACTAATAATAATAATAATTATAGCAATATTTTAATTGATATAGGGCCTTTCACAATGTCTGCTTAGGTTCTCCTCAGTTTCTGTGAGGAGAAGGTTTGTGTACCTGTTTGTTTGTGTGTATGTTGTTCAGGCGTGGCCCCCATCGTGTTCAGCGGGGGTTTAGGAGGGGCGTGTTTGTGGTTGGTGGTTTATCCGATGGACTGTGTGAAGTCCAGGATCCAGGTGATGTCCATGACAGGGCGACAGGCCGGATTCTTCAGGACCTTCATGCACATCTTCAGGACCGAAGGTAGAACAGCCACTTCTGAATGTGTTCACCTGCCTCACATTATTTTAGTGCACAGTTGCTGTTGATTTCTTGAATATAACAAACTAGAAAAGTGTAATAGGTGTAAAGGTTCCAATGTGTAGAAAAAAAGCTTGTTAAAATTAAAAAAATTAATGGAGCATGTAATGTAAGGAGACACGGCTACATTTTTACATAAACTTCATATACTTATGTGTATACTTGAGTGTTTTAAGAAATGTTAATGTGAATTTATATTCTGAACGTTAGTTTAAAAAACACTAATTATAAGTGCTCTATAATGCTCTATAATGTTATTAAAACCTCTAATATTTTATAATTATCTAAAATGTTCTGCATTGCTCTGTCATGCTCTATAACACTTTTTAATGCTGTTTTTAATAATGTTCAAATCATCCACATGGTCGTTCTGACAGACTGTAATACGCTACAGGAAGTGTAGGGGGCGATACTGTACATAGTGTATGTACAAGTTTTTATAATGGTCATATGGTCTCTCTCCCTCTTTCTTTTTCTCTCTGAAGGTATTAGAGCTCTGTATTCCGGTCTCACTCCCACCATGATCCGAACGTTCCCAGCTAACGGAGCACTCTTCCTGGGATACGAAGCCAGCCGGAAATTCATGATGTCACAGTTTGACAGCTAATGTTAAATTCCTCATTAACCCCGTCATTAACCCCCACTCCCAGGAATAACTGAGGTTTTTTTTATTACTTCAGTCACTCCTGGTTCAACTCCATCACATAGATCAATATTTCTGACTCCAGAACAGTGTCGCCCGGGCGCCGGCTGGTAACCACGGTATTTTATCATCCGGCTGCTCAGGGTCGGGATCAGTATTACATATCAGTTATTAGATAGGATTTATTAGTTATGAGAGGTTTTATGAAGCTTTTTAAAGCTGTTCTTATCCTGAGTTTTCTCCACTCGTGCTCTTTTTGTCTCGCACACTCTGCACCTCTGCGGCATCTGACTAGTCGGCCTGCTGGGCTGAGGATCTGCTGAGAACCTGCTGAGGTTCCTCCTCCTCCCCCTGTGGCCTGAATTCTGTAGTTTTATTTCTTTTGACAGTTTTGACTTTTGTATTTTTTTAATTCTCTTTTGATGTTAAGTGTTTTAATGTGTGTGTAAGTGGCCAAAAGTAGCAGAAGAAGGCCGACTCGGTGCTTTTAAAAATATGGTGCAATAATAATGCAGTAAAAATGGCTCTGCTGTGTTCATGCAACAAAGCCCCCACCATCCCACCCACCAGCCTCTCACACTCTGCTGCCAGGTGCTCACCCTCTGCCCCTAGACACCCCCCCAACCTCAGCTGCTCATGCTCCACCCTTTGGCCACTCACACACTGCCACTAGCTGTTCACACTCCGCCCCCAGACACACCCCAACCTGGCTACTCAGGCCCCGCCCTATCCACTCACTCCCCACCCCTTAGCCACCTCCAGTCATTCACACTCCGTCTCCAGCTGCCCACACTCTGCCTCCAGCTCCTCAAACTCCACCTCCAGCTCCTCAAACTCCACCTCCAGCTGCCCACACTCCGCCTCCAGCTCCTCAAACTCCACCTCCAGCTCCTCAAACTCCGCCTCCAGCTGCCCACACTCCGCCTCCAGCTCCTCAAACCCCACCTCCAGCTCCTCAAACTCCACCTCCAGCTGCCCACACTCCGCCTCCAGCTGCCCACACTTCGCCCCCTGCTGCTCACACTACTCGGCATTCTAACGCCTCTGATCTTTAGGATCGCTACACTGTAACAAAGTTTATATTTATAATGAGCCTTCAGAGTACTGGAAAATTAAATCACATTTTGGACTTTTTGAATCTGTTGTATATTTTCTAATGACTGAAACTGAGCTGATTTCAGAATAAATACCTGGTTTTAAAGCTGCTCCAGGGTTACGACTGTTTATTCACACTTTCAGTATCCAATGATGCTAATGCTAATATTAGAACCTGTGATGCTACAAAAAAAGTTTTGTTTTTTTTTTACAAAAAGTTATATAAAGTCAGGGGTGCGCAAACGTTTGTACAAGCCTGTATAAATGGACTAAACGAGTCAGGCTGATTGTAACTGAATGCTCCACTAATTATTTTTAGAGTGTGTCATTTTATTTTCAATTTTCTGCTCCAGACCACTGAATCGGCTTAAACACCCATGCATATTAGTATATCATAACCAAGGATTAGAATTAGTTCCCATTTTAATAACTTTCCAAATCAGGAGTCCAGTGAGTCACAGAAAACTGGATTTTAAGGTTTAATGTAAAATGGACTCTTCTTTTTATCAGCATATTAAGAACAGCTATAAGTATTTTTTTAAAGCAACATTATACAGACATTTTCTGTGAAAAAAATGTGATAAAACTAATTTGAAAACATTAAAATCCTGGGTGTAAATGACTTTGGTTGTGTTATATTGGTTTGATGATGTGGCAGTTAAAACAGATCTAATTAATAAATAACAAACAGATCTGTTGATCTGTATTGCATTAAATGATATGAGTTGAAAAAGGCAAACAATTAAGCATATAATCAAAAATATAGGAAGTTTACATAAAGCTCCTGTTTCCACATCCCATAATAAGCTGAGATCATAAATGCAGCTGTGCAGCCACTGTGAGTTCATCAGTGAGTGTAAAGGTCATCAGTGAGTATGAAGGTCATCAGTGAGTGTAAAGGTCATCAGTGAGTGTAAAGGTCATCAGTGAGTATGAAGGTCATCAGTGAGTGTAAAAGTTATCAGTGAGTGTAAAGATCATCAGTGAGTGTAAAGGTCAGTACTGAGGATAAAGGTCATCTGTAAGGTCATCAGTGAGTGTAAAGGTCATCAGAAAGGTCATCAGTGAGTGTAAAGGCCATGAGTGAGTGTAAAGGTCAGCACTGAGTATCAAGGTCATCTGTGAGTGTAACGGTAATCAGTAAGGTCATCAGTGAGTGTAAAGGTCATCAGAAAGGTCATCAGTGAGTGTAAAGGCCATGAGTGAGTGTAAAGGTCAGCACTGAGTATCAAGGTCATCTGTGAGTGTAACGGTAATCAGTAATGTCATCGGTGAGTGGAGGCCTGACAAGCAGCTGCTCTATAGCGTGGCACAGCGTGGTACCAGGACTGTCCAGCAGGAGGGCGCTGTTTCTCTGTGTTATGGGCAGCGGGGCAGTGCAGGTTTACAGAGGCTGAAAAACAGAGTAGAAAAAACAGCTCAGTCGCTCCCCTTTAACCCTGTAAACACTGTAAATACCGCAAGTACTGTAAACACTATAAACTGTAAATACGGTGAACACTGTAAATGCAGCAAATATTGTACTCTGTAAATACTGTAAACACTGTATAGATACTGAGATAAAATAAAATGCTACACACTTTCTGCCTTCCTAGCCTCAATTAGAAATGAAATGACTTTAATCTCTTTCTTTTTCTCTCCGTGTCTCTCACCCCTTTGTCCTTGCCGCAGGTTCCGCAGATGCAGCCAAAGAGGCCGTTGATCATCTGGGAGGCACAGAGGATGATCTGGAGGCCACTAGTGACCAGCAGTGTGGCGAACAGGCCCACGTTAAACTCCACCACATTCTTTGGCTCTGTGCAGGTGCTCCACCAGTCCCGGTGCTTCAGGTAACTGTCAGAACTTCAGAGGAACAGAGGAACAGCATGAGCGAAGGAGAGGCGGAGGAGTAGAGAAAAGAGATGGAGTTGAAGGTCAGTCTCTTACCTGTCCTTGAAGGGTGTGCTCCAGATCAGCAGAACCCTGCAGTATGGCCCATTCACCAGGCCCAGCGTCGCCACCACAAAACTGTAGAGGGCGCCAGCGACCCCCACGGCCGCAAAGACGATGGACAAGAACATCTGCAACACAGCACATTCATTACTCAGAGGGTGTAAAGGTCAAATGGCTGCCCTTAAAAGTCTCCACCAGAGGGCAGTAAATCAGCCTGGTTAAATTCATCACAGCAGCCGTCTTTCATTAAAAAAGCTGATTGAGTAGGAATGATGTCAAACAATATCAGTTAACAAATGGTGTTTTGCAAAATGCTCATTTTTTTGCAACAATATCAGAAGGGCTGACTCAAGCCTGTCCATATGAAGCATAAACTGATTGTATATTAATTGATTCTGTAAAAATATGTAATAAAATATCACAGCTGTCCAAGAAAGACCAGGAAAAGGTTTGCAGGAGGAGGCTGAAACACTCTTGACCTCTAATGTAGGTTAGAACATTTTATTTTGCAGTTTTTCTGTTCATCAAAAAAAAAGTTTCACACGGTGTAAAGAGCAGCAGCTGCGCCTCAATAATGCAGAAAATCAAAAATCATGGAAAAAGCCAGATGCCGAAAATTCAGTCAGAATCATAACCAAATTATCTGGCAGTGTACGTGTGTATGTATGTGTGTGTGTGTGTGTGTGTGTGTTTGTGTGTGTGTGTGTGTGTATGTGAGTGTGTGTGTGTTTGTTTGTGTGTGTATGTGTGTGTGTGTGTGTGTGTGTGTGTTTGTGTGTGTGTGTGTGTATGTGAGTGTGAGTGTGTGTTTGTATGTGTATGTGTGTGTGTGTGTGTATGTGTGTGTGTGTGGGTGTGTGTGGGTGTGTATGCCATGGGTCACATGAGTTTTACAGAAATGTAATTAGGAGTCCTGGACTGTCAGTAAATCCTATACAGGCCTGGCTTCTGTTCTTTGAGCCTTAAAGGGCCAGTATTACTCCACCAGCAAAAAGACCTCTTTTCACCTTGGCCCTGCAATCAGAAGGTTGGGGGTTCAGTTCCCAACTACTAGTGTCACCCCTGAGGTTCCCTCGAGCAAGGTACCGTCCCCACAATCTGCTCCCCGGGTGCCCCTCGTTGGCGGTAGCCCAGTGCTTCACTTGGTGAATGGGTTAAATGCAGAGAAAGAATTTCCTGTTATGGTGTGATGTGTTCACATGTGACTATAAGTGTTAATAAATTTAATTTAAATTTAAGACTGATGTATGTAAATGTTCTGACTGGCTATCCTGTATTTCACCTCATTCAAGAATGCTTCTGGGCAGGGCTACGTCTGAAAAGTATATCTGTGAATGCAGTTTTTTTTTGTGGCATCATAAGGCAGGCTGTTTTTTGTAGGGTACTTATCATCTCACACAGGCTGGTTTTAGTTTTTGGACCTTTAAAACTGCTTTGTAAATGAGCTCATTTCTGATTGGCTGTCCTTTACACTTAAACTTTACACTCACACTTACATATGATTTACAGCAGTCAGGTGAGTATGGCATGTGGGTGATGCATAAAGAAGTGATGATGATGTAGATCACATAACATCAGAAAACAAAAAACAGATTAGGTTAAGGATTAGGCTAACATCTGGATCAGGACTGCCACTGTTTTGTATAGTTTACAGTAATAAAAATACAGGGCTTTAAGAAAAACAAAACAAAAAACACGAGATCACTCAGCGAAACACTCGAGACAGCTCCACACGGGAAACTGTTCTGACGCAGGAATGCTGGACTGCAGCTGCCAGTGATGCGTCACAGGGCAGCAGCCAATCAGCAGCAAGGAGAAATAAACAACGCTCTCGGATTGGCTACTTTCAAAACTCCCGTCTCTGAGTACAACAGTATTTCACCATCAAAAGATGCACTTTCTTTGTGTTCTCTGGACAGTACCAAAAAATGTATACTGTTACTTTTTATATGGAAATGTAGCTGAAATTACTTTAATATCTATGTTGCACATTTTGTCAATCCTATTCTATTTTATTTAGCACTAAAATGCATGAAAATTATATATTGCCATGAAAAAAGCCAAAACAATACCACCGGAGGACATTTGTGGTTTCCGTGAATTTGCGGAGGTTTCTGCGGACAATTATTACAAGAAAAAATCAGCGAATGACTGAACCACGGGTGTTCACTCTATACTGATCACCGTCTGATCATCTGGAATCATCTGCTCCTGTTTCTTCACTGGTTCAGGACTTCAGTTAGATGTGCATTGTTTTGTTTCATATATAGGTCACTGCGTGTCTTAACAAATAAAAAACATTCCTCTGAAGCTGGTCAGGTTCAGGGACTGGACTTTGAAAGTCTTTGTTCCTCAAGGCCACATTGAAAACACAAGAAAGTCTCGATCTCTGGACATGAAATGGGGTGGGGGTCAAGACTTTTGCTCGAAACTGTATCTGTAGATCATCTAAAGGGCGTCATCAAGATGAGGTGTGTATTTTTGCCAATTATGGTGCACACTAACAGTGCTCCTGACGTCCTGATGTCTGAACCAACGTGTCCTCACTTTGCATCTGATGTTCAAGTTTGATCTGATGTTCAGGCTTTTATATGATTTTAACATGCTTTAACCCTTTAGCACCTAGCTGAGCAACACTGCAGGTTAATGGATATTCAGTAGTGCAGTCAATATGCCGTCTTCTTTACAGAGTTATGAAGATAATTATACTTTTATCTGATAATTATACTTTTAAGTGAATCACACTAAACTTGGCCTGCGTCCCAACAGCTGACACACCAACAGACGGACGGAGCACCGTGCAGGACACTCCAGAGCCTAACACACACAACCAAGCAAAAACACATTCACTGTTTGATTCTGTGAAACAAATCTTTCCATTTTACACAACTACTGAACCACCTGACATCAAAGCATTAATGGCAAAATACCCTTAACTGTACAACTCTGTTAGCTGTAGATGGCCACTCCGCCAATAAGATCATTCACAAAAGCCTTCTCTTGTTATTTATCCCCAAAGAGACTCTCTTTTGTTTTTCTCCGGGTCAACCAGAGGAGGATGGGTTCCCCTTTTGAGCCTTGGTTGCTCCTGAGGGTTCTTCCTCCAGCTTAGGGAGTTTTTCTATGCCTCTGTCGCCCTCTTGGCTTGCTCTCTAGGATTGAACTGAACACTGGCTGTTGGTTACATGTCTTTATAAAACAGTCTGAAACTGCTGCTCTACAGTCAGGCGGAGCGAATATAAGAACAGTTCACGAAGTAACAGCACGAGCTAAACACTCACACGGTAACTAGTAGAACCGTTAAAAACACGCTGCTAGCTTTACTTCATTTTTATGTTATCAGAAGCCACTTAAGTGAGTCTATTAGTGATAACTGGACATCCCCCTTGCTCTGAGGACTGTTGTGAGAAGCAGAATCTTCCTCTGTGTGTATCTGCGTGTGCTGGAGTTTATCACGGCTGTTTATTGAGTTACTGATAGTCGATGATATTCATTACAGCTGGAACGGAGGGGAGGAGCCGCATGGTTTCTACTGTTATTACTGTTGCCAAAACAACCGAGAGAGTGTGTGAATGTGTGTGTGTGTGTGTGTGTGGGGGGGGGGGGGGGTGTCCATAATCTTCT
>JBBIGA010000083.1:6364522-6377707 GCA_037576975.1 Alestes dentex
CATGTTGGTCAGGGGACATCACAGCACGCAGTCCCGCCCCCTGCTAAGTACCAGCCAATTGTAATCGCGGGGCGTGGCCAATTAGCATGCCTTCTAAACATCTGAAAAGTGTCTGAAAAGTGCACTCATTCACTATGTATGGCACTATGTAGTGAACGAGTGAACAAGTGCACATTTTGGACACAGCTAAAGACTTGAGACTTGACTTGACATTGCCACTCAAAGACTTGAGACTTGACTCGGACTCTAGCACAAAGACTTGAGACTTAACTTTGACTTGGGAAAAATGACTTGTGAACATCTCTGGTCTATACAAACTATAAAGGGAAACTAAATGAAATTCTACTCTTTCTGTGAGGTTACAAAAACATAAGCATTTTTATACATCTGCCCAACCAGAACACTGCAACTACATTCTCAATGGCGATGGCATATACAGAGCAGTTATAAAGCAAATGCCTCTATTCATATGCTCATTAATCAGTTACAGATAATTCTGCAGACTGATGAAAAAAATCTTGCGTACAAAGGTATTTGCGGGTCAACATATCGAAGACTCGGCCTGGTGTTCCTACGACGATATGCGGAGCCTCTGCCTGCAGCTTCGCCACTTCGTTGCGCACATTAGTGCCACCGATGCACGCATGGCAGCTGGCACCCATATAATCTCCAAGAGCCATCACCACCTTCTGAATCTGCACACACACAGGATAGCAGCTTTAACAGCACAGGGGACACACTGTAAAGAACAGTCACTTTTGTTTATTTAATATATCAATGCATAAATCCACTTTTACATGTTTTGACTTCACAAAAGTATTAATAAATTAACTTCAAGATATTGATACTGAAACACTGTTGCTGTGCAAAATGCACCTTTTAAATATGTACATTCAACAAGTACTTATCATGAAGGCGAAGGAGCTTCCTAAAGTTCTCAGGGACGACAATATAAAACACTGAAATGGAAAGACGTTCAACACCCGTCAGAACAACTGAGTCCATAAAATCCAGGAGGTAAGTTCATGGAACCACAACTAACTAGCTCCACACAGGTTTCTTCTTTGATAAGGAAAGTAAAAGAGAAGCCAGCAGTCACTGTAGAAGATTTGCAGGAAGAGCTGAGAGGAGCAGTGGCAGCAGATGCACAGAACAATAAGCAACAAACTGCACCTCCATCATCTCTGTTCCTTCATGCTGAACTCCTCTGCTCAGAGGTGAGTCTAAATTCTGCATACAGGCTTTAAGACCAATCAGAGCTGCTCTAGAACAAACTCTGGTCAGACTGAATAGAAACAGAACTTGATTCAGCTTATCGTGTTTGGAGAAAGAAGGTCTGATCAGAAGATCTCCACACCCACAGTGAAGAAAGAAGGCGAGAGCATCATGATCTGGTGTTGCTCCTCCGCAGACAGTACTGGAGCATCACACGCCATCAAAGTAGACATGGATGGAGCGAAGTATCGGGAGATACTAGAGAACTCCTCTCAACAGCTGAGAAAGAGGAGAAGATGGGACAGTCCAACAAGTCAGCAACCACAAAAACAGCCAGGAGAATTCAAGACTGTTTTCTGAAGGTGCTGCGCAACCGCAATCTTTGACCTCAATCCTACTGAACATTTATGGAGGATTTTGAAACCGCAAGTCCAACAGAGAGACCATCCTAACCCCTGAAGACAGCTAGCCAAGAAGAACAGGTGCAAATTAAACCTTAATGCTGCAGATTATTTTTGCCCATCACTTTCAGCATGCACCTCTGTATATGTTCATGCATACACACCTTTTTGTTCATATTCAAAATCAAATACACCTGTTTCACCCGTTAGTACATTTATAAAACACAAAACATTGTACACAATAAGGAAATGTTTATTCCCAAAATTATTTTTCATTTCTTGTAAATATTAGATTTATAGAGCCAGCTAGCATTACAATGCCCATTATTTCTTAATAATCATCACAATGCTGTGATACAATGTGTGCTGTAGAACTGACCTGCTGGGCCAGTTCGCGGGTCGGGGCCAGAACTAGAGCCTGTGTGGCCCTCATTTCCGGGTCCAGCTGCTGCAGGATGGAAATGGCAAAGGTGGCAGTTTTACCTGTACCAGACTGGGCTTGAGCAATGACATCATAACCTGAAAAACCACAAAACAGATTTGATTAACAAAGGAGACAGCCAGCCATACCAGACCGAGTCAGCACAATCTCACCTCTCATACACACTTAGATGATAATTTATTATTAGAACATCTCACATGCACAATGAGCCAATGCCTATAAAGCAAAATGGACCAATAAGCAGCTGCCTCTTCCTGCAGTATTGTTTGTATTTACAGTACTATACTTTATACCACTGTACACGGTACAATACTGATTATTAATATACACATTAAAGTCAGTCTAAAACAACCTGAGATTCTGAACTTTTCTTTACAGCCAACTCCTATGCTACTGTAAACCAGCACAGATAAGGGGTCCTCATTTAGCCGTTTGAGTAGTGACTTTACATTCTTCCTAAATTGTCTCGAGCCACCAAAATCAACTCTGTAACCTTGGATGAAATCACAGCAAACAGTGAGGCTGTGAAGATTACAGTGTTGGCGACAGATGTAAATTTGGGTGAGTGGTGCTATTCTCCATTGGAAACTTTTACAGCCAGGTCTTACAGAATATGAATGCCTGTCCCTATACATCATTTGTCGTGTTTCCACAGATGAAACATATTATGCCCTCTTACCCTTGATACAAGGGAGGATGGCCCTCTGCTGGATGGCGGAAGGCTTCTCAAAACCATAAGCGTAGATTCCCCTGAGAAGAGTCTCGCGCAGGTTCATATCGTCAAAGCTGTCCACAATCTCATGCCAGTTACTCTGGACAAAAAAAAACCAAATGGAAAGCACATTTTAAACACAGAGTAAATCACTGTCACCACAAGAGGATACATCCCACTATATGTGGCTGTGGAGAGTTAAACAGAGTGGGAGATACCACAGCTAAGTGTTAGTGCATTCTTTTTTTCTAGTAAGTACGGGGATGAGACTTTTGCATTGTAAGCACAATTCATTAAAAAAAGCTCACCTCAATGATCCCATCTGGCTCCATACCCTCGGGCCCATTGTCCCGCTCCCTGGTTCTGTGAACCATAAACATCAGTATTAGATAAACTCGTGCAACACTGTGAACTGATTCAGTATTACATTGACGTTGTCTCTTTTCCACACAATACACTACCACTGAAAGTGAACATCTGAAGCTGCTATTCTATCGTCCGGCCACTACAGGCGCTGTCATTCATTCAGCTCCTGCATTGCCATGGCGAACTTGACAGCGAGCCCAGACAGGACACTATTATTATTAGAATCAATTTGTCTTCACTGTGCTTCATGTTGCATTTTATGATTCAGTGGTGCATATGATGGCGTATAAAATGCTCATTTATGAGTCATCTGTGGACTAACGTCATGTTGATTTTAAATGATGCTCCTGACGCATTTTTTCTCCTTTAAACAGTAAAAATAGACTTATTATTGATCTTTTTTGGGCTGCCAGTCAAAAGTCGAGACGCCATCGAGTTCAAAACATCACCCCTAGTCATTCTGACTGACGTGTTTTTCATAAACGGGGAGGTATTTTCTGACGTTAATGCGTTAGCTTGTCGGCTAACAGTTCTCCTCCTCCCTCGCGCCGGCAAAATACAACTTATAGCTCCGTATTTCATTATTTATGACCAACGGAGAAATGAACAGAGAAAATAGTCGTTCGGCTGACATCTAAAACGCAAAAGCACCCGTAAAAACCCGACAAACTCCCAAAACACGACGGTGTTGCATCTTCCTACCTCTCTTCATAACCTGCCGACATTATGACAAAGGGCGAGCTCGCCGCGAAACAGCCTTAAATACTTCAACGTCACGCAAAAAACTCTCTATTCTGATTGGACAAGTCATGTGCCTTATAGCCCGCTCTCGCTTTTCATTGGTCGCTACGCCGTCTAGAGGGCGATCGCCGCTTTAAATGTTACAAAAAAGGGCATAAGGGGGGCGGGCCTTCGTCAAGGATTCATCCAATTGGACACAAACATGAGCACGTAGGCCTCGTTTCGCTGACGTAACACGTGACATTTTTTGGCTCCAAAATAGACGTAGTCAAGATAATAGACATTATGTAGACAATCTATAAGGAAAAAATACAACTTTAACATTTAAAATATAATTAAATGTTTTTCGAATACACAACCTCAAATCTTTTTACACACCCAGTTCAACTTAGAAACCTCTTTCTCCCACTCACTGGCCACTTTATTGGAAACATCTACCTGTAGAGTTAAACTGCAGTCTGTGTGAAGCTGGTGCGTGTGGTGTGTATGCTTTTGGGGGCTAAGTGTGTGAAAGGTATTTATTTAGGTTTATTCCGTTTTTATTAATATGCGTCACAACATCATATGCATCTGAAAAGATATAAAACAGTTTAATTTACAGCTTATTTTTTGTCGCCATGGTTTTGCACTTTGATCACACAAATACAGTAACAACAAACAATAGTGACCAAATGAAATTAGGAATATAGTGTCGTGGTCCGCACTGACTCCGTACTCGAGGAATATCCATCAATATCTCTTCTTCAGAATGTCTCTTGAACACCATACACTCAGAAATTAGCATACAAGTCACTGACATCGAACAAGAAAAAAATAATAAGGTAATAATAAACATAACAATAAAAAAAGAAATAGGCAAACTAATTGGCGGCACCTAGTAAGACAGTTCATTTTTTTCCCATCCAGCACTGCGTCTTCTTCCACTCTGTCCCAGGGGATGAACATCCAGACAGGTGAGCAGACAAAGAACCGTTAAAATTAAAGAGAAGAAAAAAGGAAAAATTTGTTTGGGCAGATAAACCACTGTCTGCACACCAGACTCGAAAACGCTCCACATGAGACGCCCCTCCGTCCTCTGTGAGACATCCCGGAGTCCCAGTTCTCACAGAAACAGTTTACAGTGACACAGCTCCTTATACATCAGTCTGCGCAGCTTCGGCATGTCCTGCTGTCCAAATCCAAACGGCTGTTCCAATGCCAGACACTTACAGTACTAGGAGAGAGAAGAGCGGAGACGAGAGGAAAAGAGAGAGAAACAGAGAGGCACAAAACAAGAGAGAGAGACAGAGAGATACAGAGAAAGAGACAGACAGAGAGAGTGAGAGAGAAAGAGAACAGAGAAAAAGAGAACAGCGAGAGAGAACAGAGAATCAGAGAGACACGGAACAAGAGAGAGACAGAAAGAGAGAGACAGAACAAGAGAGAGAACAGAGAGACCGAGATAGATAGAGAGAGAGAGGGAGAGTGAGAGAGACAGAAAAGAGAAAAAAGACCAGATTAGAGAGGGAGAGAGAACAGAGAGACAGACAAACAAATAACAGTCACAAATTGCATATAATATGTAAAGTGAACAAGAAAGTGTGTTTTTGTTTGTTAGACCAGAGGACTGGATGTATTTGTTTATTTGTGTGTGTTCTTGGTGTAAACAGTGTGTGGGCCGTGAGCCTCACCTGCAGGACGAATGCTCCACAGTCACTGTCATTGTTCTGTCGAGCCACATTCTAGAACATTTCAGAGAACAGGAGAGTCAGCAGCACTGACAAATACACTCTCACACACACACACACACACTCAGACACAATCAGTTTTTTGTGTACCATTTTGAAGAGGCCCCTCCAGCCGGTGTAAAAGTCTGTCTGCTCTCTCTTTAAGGCTTCAGCCAGCAGATATTTACAGATGTGCTGAAAGAGAAACAGCAACACCACTGTAAAGACACACATCCACACACCCTCAACAACCACCGAACATTACTCAGCTCAACATCACACCTGTCCACTTTATCAAAAAAAACCTCAGTTGACTGCAGAACCGCAATGGAAACCTGTTCAGAGACCTAAACACATTTTACCTTTCTTATAGACCTTAAAGCCATTTTTCCACTACTTTTTTTCTTAAGTGGTGTTATTCTTTTTATTTTGGCACTGCTTCCCCTCTTACATTGTGTGAGACACTGGCTCTTTTCCAGCTCTGACACGTGCATAATACCCAACTCCCCAATGTGCTCGTATACAACTTTTCAAACAGATGATCAAGGGCTGAGTATTGACCATTTAAAGTCGATAATTGACTTGCATGGTTGCAGGTAGGCCAACAGAAATGCTGCAATGAAGCAAAACAGCTCTAACACAGGTTTAGTATGAATTTCTTCAATGAAGACGTGTGTTACTGTTTGTTCCAGTTTATTAAAAATGATCAGTTGCTGGAGGCTTTTTTTTTTTGGTGTTATCTGATTTCAGGACAAATGTGGTTCGTGGGTTTACTAATGTGAGTCTTAAGGAGACAAAAGTGTGTTAGTTTTAAAGTTTAAGCGAACCAGTCAATTTTGCACAATAACAACTTTTTTCAGTTTATGTGAGCCGCAGAGCGCAATCACACTCCACCTTTTCTTACAGAAATAAAATCTAGCTATTCACTGTAACTTGTTGCTGTATGAAAATTAATCACTAACAGCAATGTAAAACTGTTAATGGAGTTTAACATCTACAATGCGACTCCGCCCAGCAGAACTGAGTACGATGAGGAGTCTTTTCTTGCTCTCTTCGTCGACCACACACCCCACCAAACATCTGGGAAAAACTGCATTAATGCCAACTCTTACTAGCCTGTGTGTGGGCTTTCTGTGTTACATTAGCACAGAGCTAATCCTGGTGCTCTGACCTTGGGACAGCGGCGGTTCAGGGTCCTCTGAGAGTCGAAGTAGGTGATGGTGCGATCAGGAACGTTCACACACACCAGAGACCAGTGGACCTCTAGGTGGATTGGTATCAGCAGATACTTTTTCTGGAAAATATCCACCTGCACACAGAGCGAAGTCATCAAATTACTGTTGAATACACTTTCACCTTAAATAAAAACACACACACACACACACACACACAAACACAAAACATACATTTTTCGTCCACCGTTTAACGCCCTCATATCCTTTCGTCCTCAACTTGTCATAAAAGAAGCTGTTGAAGAAGTGAACCTGGGAGAGTGTGGGGGGGAGAAAATATAGATATAGAAATTATAGCTAATCTATGCATAAGAGTAGATACATTTCTAAATTCTGCTCATCACTGAATGCACCACATTCCAGCTTCATTACAGCCCTGCCCAACAGCAACACCTGTGTGTGTGTTTGGTTCTCACCCTGTCAGGAACCGTGTCCATGACCAAATCTCCATACATGTTCATCACCTGAAGGAATTAAATGTGTTACATTTAAACAAACAAATAAAAAAAAAACAAACCTTGATAATAATAATGATGTAATATATACTCTTATGCGTATACATGCATTACACAAACATTTATTCATTTATTTATATATATATATATATATATATATTTTTTTTTTTATTATTATTTTATAAATAAATAAAAGTTGGTATGTTTTGGTAACTGCCGTGTGGCGCAAGAGGCCCGGACGTCACAGTCAGCTGTACTCAGAGGCGGGAGGCTGACTGTGACTGCACTGTAATTCATGCACGTGTGTTTTCGTTGGTATGTGTGGTCATTTTCTTTGGTATAAGCAGGTAAATACAGTAATAAATTAATTTAATTTACAGAAATAAAAATACAGAGCTTCAAGAAGAACAAAACGAAAAATACGAGAACACTCAGAGAAACACTCGAGATAGCTCCAAGCGAGATGTGTCACAGGGCAGCAGCCAATGAGCAGCAAGGAGAAATAAATAACATTCTCGGATTGGCTACTTTCAAACCTCCCGCTTTTTCACTATCCCAAGACATGCTTTCTTTGTGAAAAAGTCCGTGAGAGACTGAAGCCACGACTGCTGAATCACATATAAGCGGGGGTTACTGTATATACATACACACATATTTGTGTGTTCCCCAAGTGTGGTGTGGAAATCTCACCTGGTCATTGAGCCAGTTCTGCCCATACAGTGTACTCAGGTCGTCCATGGTCAGGACGTGGCGTTTATAGTTAACACGGAAATCTCTCATCATCGCCGTTCCGGACATGCGCTGGTACGACTGCATTAAATGTTGCACCATCACCTTCCTGAGGAGAGATGCATTAAATCCTGAAACACGGCTCATTAAAGCAACAACACACACCAATACAGGACATTTCTGAAAATGCTGCGATATTTACCTTTATGTACCCTTTATTTTTCTCCCTGTGTATTTATTAGAACTGTGGAAAATAATCGTTTTTATGATTTATCACAATGCCAAAGTGAACAATTCTGCATCTATGCAGAAAAAGAAAATAGGTGATTTTGTTATTTTTATTTTTTATTTAAAAAGTGCAATAGCACCCTCTAGTGGATTGCTGCCGAGCCCATTCTGTGTATCCAAAGTACTTCTGTTGTGAGCAATGAACATTCTTGCAACATAAACCAAAACACAAACAAATCTGTCTAAGAACTAGTCCAACGACAAATAATGAACCCATTAAAACACGTTTAGGACGTGAGATAACGTCAGGAAAAAGTCACAGATAAAAAATTCTGTTCCATTCCATCATAACCAGAAGGTGCATTCCACTCCATCATAATTGGAAGGTAAAAGGTCAGCAACCACAAAATATACAAAGCATAAATATAAAGTTTTGCTGTGAAATTGTATGTGAATAAAAGCTGAAGGTCATCTCTTAGATTCTGTGGTGTTTATTGCTCCCTGGTTGACTGTTTTCTTTTTTCTGAAACACTGAATCATGTTTGTGTTTGAGTGAGTCCAATCAAATCAGCTCACAGCTTCAGTCCAGCCTCCTAACAAACCGTCCTCACTGTGAAGAGCCTAGCCTCTCGGTTTGGTGCAGCCGTTTCGGGATTTGCTAGTCATTTTCTACTATTTTCTGCTGAACAGTTGATGAATCAGGTATCGTTTTATAATTGAATAGCTAAAAAGACGAGAATAAGTGAAGTGTGTGACCTGTGTGGGCTGGAGAAGCTCTCACTGAAAACATTCTGCAGTCTCTCCACAACCTCGTCCACATGGATTGGGATCAAACTGCCATACTGCTGCAGGAACTCATCCAGAATACCTGTCAATCAAACAAAAACACATCTAAACACAGTGTGAGAGAGGACGGTTATACTGAGTGATGGGGAGAGGGAGGACCACCCTACCCACCCAGAGAGAGAGGGGACAGTTTTACTGAGTGATGGGGAGGACGCCCCCTGCAGTCCAGTAATTGTACCTTGCACGCAGGAGATGTGTTCACTGCTGAGCTGGTTCTGAGGGTTGGTCCTGTCGCGGGACACTGGGAGGCCACAAGGAGAATCCTGTCCTTCACCGTCCGTCCTGACGGGGCCGTGACTGTCCTTCCTCACGGAGAATCTGTTCGAGATGCAGGAGCCTGAGGATGAGACAAAAACACTCGCTTTCAGTTTACAGACCTGAGCTGCTCCTAGAAATCAGAATTCAAAAATCAGAGAAGAGAATAAACATTATGGTCTCCAAAAGAGGGCTAAGTGACCATTTCAGGCTCTGAGACTCGCCGCCCCCGTCCACCCAAAACACACGATATAGTGTTGACACTTATCAGACATTTACAATAAAAGGGGGAAAATCAGATTTTCCTGTCCAGACTATCACTTTAAGAAATAAGATGAACACAAAAAACATAGATAAACTGACAGTGTCCTGTGAGGCAGGGCTCAACCCAGCTGCCCAACACAAATTCAAGGTGCTCCTACATCAGTTACTATAGTAACCCCTCCAAAATGCTCCTCCACAGGCTGAGTAACCACTACCTGAACAGCAGCACTCTATTTGAACACGTTTCTCTATTAAACACAGGCTGCAGATTCAAACTGGATTAAAACAATACGCACTGCAGATTCACACTGGATCCAAAACTACACAAATTGCAGATTCATACCGGGTTAGCTCTTGGTCTACTCATTAGGGAGTATAACCACACACACGGTAGACTCATATCAGATCAAAAACTACACACACTGCCGACTCACACCAGATTAAAACTACACACACTGCTGATTCACACCGGATTAAAACTACACACACTGCTGATTCACACCGGATTAAAACCAAACACACTGCTGATACACACCGGATTAAAACCACACACATTGCTGATTCACACCGGATTAAAACTACACACACTGCTGATTCAGACCAGATTAAAACTACACACACTGCCGATTCACACCGGATTAAAGTACACACTGTGGATTCATACTAGATTAAACTACACACAGCAGCAGATTTATACAGAACTAAAAACACCACACCTTGCAAACTCATACCGGATTAAAACTACACACATCCTGCAAATTCATAAAACACTACTCAGACCCTGCGGATTTGTTGCAGATTAAAACATACATTGCAAATTCATACTGGATTAAACACTGTAGATTAATGTTGGATTTAAAGCACAGATACATAACAGAAATGATGTAGTTAAAATGACTCTGGGTCCGGCAGGGTTTTGGACTGTTGTGTTAAAGTAAATCAACTCACCCGCTGTGTCTTGGTCTCCCCTCCAGTCCTCGGTCTCTCTGTGGGACAGCACCCTTTCTGGCCGCCTGTGGCGCCTCCTCCTGGTCCTCGAGCGTGTCCTCATGAAGCCCACAGTCCCCGCCCACTTTGCTCGCTGACGCCAGGTCCTCCACTGCTGTGTGAGTCGGAGACGGGTGCTGGTAGGCCGGCAGGTTGTACGGGTCCTGTTTGCCCCGCGGGAACGGTTGGCGGAGCCCAGCCTGTTGCTCCAGGCCTGAGTGGAATGGGGTGGAAAGTCTGTGGCTCCAAGTCTGACCTGACTGTGCACCGGCCGCAGGGCTTCCAGCAGCCTGCAGGTTTCCCCGCTTATGGCATTTCCAGAGAAACTCTCATCCTCGTCCACCTCCTCCATCTCTTCCTCTTCATCCCCATCCATCTCCTCCTCCTCCTCCTCCTCCTCCTCCTCCTCGTCGTCAAGGACAGCATACTCTGCCCCCCACAAGCTAACGTCCTCCGCTCCACGGCCCAGTTTGAACTGGGCGGGGCTGGGCGCGTACTGGGCAGCGGCAGGGTCCATCAGATGGCCCCCTCCAATAGCCCCTCCACTGGCAGTACCATCCTCGCCCGCAGTCAGTGTCAGCTCATTAGGCCAGTGCGTCTGCGCCAGGCCGCTAGCACTGTCTCTCATGGTCCACGGGCACCCCACCACCTGCGCCAGCCTGACTCCCCACACCCACACAGCAAGACCCAGCAGAGGGAGCACACACACCTATACAGGAATTTAGACTGAAAAACAAACATCATAGAGTGCTTTTAAATAAAACAATAGAAGTCTTGAAGCCTCCTATGCTTCCTGTAGTGTATTACAGTCTGTCAAAATAACTTTGTGCATCATCTGAACATCACAGAAAATTACAGAGCTCTAAAGAACTCTATAAAGTGACATATGGCATTTTAGAGCATTACAGACCAATATAGAATATTATAGAGCATTATGGAGCGTTACAAAGTATTATAGAACGTTATATGGCATTTAAATGAAACAGAAACCACATTATTCCGACTTGGTTTGTTTCTACACAACGAAACTAACCCCACCCTGCCGAACCCCGTCTGTTCACCTTAAACACGAAATTATGAGGGATTTTGAAAAATGAGTGGACTGCAGCTCTCAGTGTGGACACTGATGCTTACTTCCAAACTGCTGGTTATTGTGAAGGGCGTTTATTTCTATTTCTCATCTTGCTCTCCTAAACCAGATAAACGTTTTGATGATCATTATTAACCTGCCCAGAGTCCTGAAGGGTTATCATTATTATTAAAGTAAACTGGCACCTTATAGTCATCCATGAACACACTACAATACAGTGTGAAATTCTTTCTCTGCCTTTAACCTATTCACCAAGTGAAGCAGCACCCGGGAAGCAATGTGTGAGGACTGTACCTTGCTCAAGGGTACCTCAGTGATGCCTCTAGCAGTCTTGAGATTCGAACCTACAACCTTCTGATTGCAGGGGCCACCTGCAGTGGCAGTGGTTAATAAAAGTTAAACATGTATGATGTGTAAGTAAAGTGGCCCATTACAGGCAGGGGTGAACACACCACAGCACACAGTGAAAACAATGTGAAATTCTTTCTCTGCATGTAAGCCATTAACCAAGTGAAGCAGTGTGAAGAGTAACTCAGTGGTGCCACTATCAGTCCTGGGATTCGAACCCACGAGTTTCTGAACGCAGGGGCAACTCCCTAACCACAAGGCCACCAGGTAGTGATTAATAAAAGTTAAATGTGTTGAAAATGGGTTAGCTAAGAGGTAGGGCCGTGTTTGGTGGGTTTTAAGTGACAAATGTTGTGTAAGAGGGTGAAGTTGTCTTCTCTCTGGAGCTGTCCGGTCCACCTTAAGTCCAAGAACGCCGTCAGTGCAGCAGAGCGCGATTTTTAAGGTGGAGCGGAGAATTATAACGAGAAACAGAGAATAAGGAGCCAGCTGCAGCCTGGCGTGTTCTGCTCAATAAAACACTCACCTCCTGCCCGAACACAGTCCGGTTTAATCGGACCCCGCCGGTGGATTCGGAGTGAAAGTGGATTTAAATCCGCTTCTCCTGCCGCTCCGCTCTCATTCATTGAAGCGCCGGCGCGACTTTTCGGCGAAAACATCTCGCGCTTCCGCCGCGCGATGATGGCGTCAAAGCACGAGGGGGAGGGGGGATGGGGAGAGCGCTCCTCCATTTTCCAATCAGCAGTCGCGATCAGAAAACGCAGGCTCTGAACCGACCAATCATAGCTGAGATTACTGCGCTAGCTCATGAATAATCATAATAATTTAAGGCTTTGTAATGTGAAAAACGCAGGTTTTCTTGTTTTTTTCAATTAAAAAATGAATATGGCTTAGAATATAACTTCTAATATCTATAACAAATCCATGTTTGATTTTTTCTAAATTTACTCAGACTATCAGTTCTAATATCAAATTCACGTTTTCTCATAAGAAAAGAAGGAAAGTGCGAATGTAAATGTGTAGGTCGTTTTTGCATCAAAAACCACATTTGAATGCAAAAAATATAATTGTTAGCAATTTTGGACAATATTTATATATATATATATATATATGTGTGTGTGTGTGTGTGTGTGTGTGTGTGTGTGTGTGTGTGTGTATATATATATAT
>JBBIGA010000083.1:6377807-6408074 GCA_037576975.1 Alestes dentex
GTGTGTGTGTGTGCGTGTGTGTGTGCGGTCAGAGTGGATGTAAAGCTGGACTTTCTGTTATTGCACAAACACAGCTGAGCTGAAACAGTTGGGAGGTTTTTGTGGTTTTTCAGTTTCTGCATAGCAGTGTGTTTTCCACAATGAACTAAATGTAAAAATGCTGAGTGTGGAGTTAAAAAAAAAAAAACTCGTCCTGGATCTGGTGACGAGTAAGAGATTGTGGAGACACAGCATTGCTGATCTTTTAGAGGAACTGATGAGGAATAAATGCCTTAGTAACCTGAAGAAACAAGTGATGAAACCAAAGTGCAGCTGCTTGAAGACAGGTATTCTACATGACTCTACAGGTGCTGGAGGTGGACAGTGTGTGTGTGTGTGTGTATCTATAGGTCAGTAATAAACTCTCTACAGGTGCTGAAGGTGGACAGTGTGTGTGTGTGTGTGTGTATCTGTAGGTCAGTAATAAACTCTCTGCAGGTGCTGAAGGTGGTCAGTGTGTGTTTGTGTGTGTGTGTATGTGTGTGTGTGTGTATCTATAGGTCAGTAATAAACTCTCTACAGGTGCTGAAGGTGGACATTTGGGTATGTGTATGTGTGTTTGTGTGTGTGTGTACCTGTAGGTCAGTAATAAACTCTCTGCAGGTGCTGAAGGTGGTCAGTTGAGCCGCTGACCCCACACTGACCCTTGGCACCGCCGCACTGGAGCCTCGCCACAGTCCCAGAATGCCGTGCTGCCGGTGGATCACCACCAGGGCATCAATCAAGCCCTGCAGGAAACAAGGCCTCGTTAAAGTCTGTGCTCCAGAACTGGAAAATCGTTCTTTGTTCACTGTTATCTTGTTCTTTTGTTTATTGACAGTGTGTCATACAGCGTACAGGTCAGGATCAGAGTCAGGGTTGTGTCCACCACTGGTGCATATTACAGTTCTGTAATCCTCAGCATCATCACCACCATCATCATCATCACCATGATCATCACAAACATCATCAACATCACTACCATCATCACCACAATCATCATCACCATCCTCACCATCACATTTACATTTACAGTTTACAGTTACGGCATTTAGCAGACGCTTTTATCCAAAGCGGCTTCCATTCCCTAACTACAGGGGGCAGTCTCCCTGGAGCAGCTTGGGGTTAAGGGTCTTGCTCAGGAACCCAGTGGTGCTGAAGGTAGGATTCAAACCCATGACCTCTTGGTTCAGAAGCAAGTATCCTACCCACTGAGCTACCACCACCACCATCATCATTAAACAATTTCCTCCGGGATAAATAAAGTTTTCTGATTCTGATCATCATCATCACCATGATCATCACAATCATCATCGTCATCACTACTATCATCATCATTACCACCATCGTCACAATCACCATCATTACCACCACAATCATCACCACCACCACCACCACCACCACCAAAATCACCATCACCATCATCATTTTAAATCATAATTAAAATTAAACCAAGAGAACTAAACAGGCCTCACTCACTGCCCCTCATACACACTCACCCCTACTCTCCACACACACTCATTGGAGGGATTTGGGGGGTCTGGGGAGCCTGAGGGTGTTTGAGGGCGATCTGGGACAGTGTTTGGGGAGTCGGGAGGGTCTGGGGGGGTCTGGAGGGTCTGGGGCAGTCTTTGGGAATCTGGAGGGTCTGGGGGAGTCTGGAAAAACTGAGGGGGGTCCGAGGAGTTGGAGGGGTCTGGATTTCGAGTGCTGTTGAATGTGTTCCCTGTGATTCTGTGAGTTCCCCACAAGACCAGACTGGGAAAAGGTGTGTGTATGTTCACTTACACGGTGCTGATACTGATGACCCACAGCAATGGTGGAGGTGGACTGGCTCTGCAGATGAGTTTTAACCTGCACACACACACACACACACACACACACACACACACACACACACACACACACAGAGAGAGTGATCACATGATTCACTGACTCAGCACACCACCATTCTCCTGCATTCAAAGCAGGATTTAAGGTGGAACAGTCCGCGCGCCCCCACGTGGACCTGCCCCCCGCGCCCGTTACTCACCAGGTAAATGGGGCTGCCCATCACGGCCCCCACCACCCCGCTGGCCGCCCCGGCCGCCGTGCTCTTGGCGAGGCTGACCCGGCCCGCGGTGTGTGTGTGTCCGGCGGACTGGATCAGCGCGTAGGATCCGAGCCGGACTCCGTTCATGAAGAACTGGTACAGCATCCCGGCCCCGAGCCCCCGCTGCAGCCCGCGCAGCCCCTCCACGCGCCCGATGGTGTAGAAGGCGTGGAAAACGTTCCGGTAGTGCCGCCGGTACGAGCCTCGGATCCGGAGCTCTCCCTGCAGCTGCATCCGGGTCTTCACCACCTCCAGCGGGTTCGTGAACACACACGCACCGCAAGCGGCCACTCCGCCCATCAAGAAATCCATCCTTCACCGGAGCACTGGATCACCGGAGCACCGGGTCACCGGATCACCCGAGCACCGGAGCACTGAGATTACCCGACCACCGGATCACTCGATCACACGACCACCGGACAGCCGGCTAAGGGAGCGACAGCACGCAGCTCAGCCGCAAGTCGCAATCCCACATTTACACGGAATTTAAGCGGAGAGTGGCGACAAAACACAAGAAGATAAAATAAAAGACAAGAAAATAATCTGCAGCTCGTTAATCCGCCGCGCGAGGACAATCTCCCACGGCTCGCGCAGCCCGTCATTATTATTCCTCTTTTAACACCCGCTTTCAGACACGCCCCACCCCCGGCTCTGATTGGATGATGCTTTAAAACTGACAAGCTCTGTGGCGTAAGAGTCTCTCTCTCTCTCTCTCTCTCTCTCTCTCTCTCTCTCTCTCTCTCTGTTCAGGCGCGGACTAGGACAGAAACCGGCCCTGGCATTTTGGGGTAGAGCGGCCCACCACATACAATTACTCACACCACCCATCTTTGCGCTCCCATGAATGTGTATACCAACAACCAGTATTCAGCAAAGTAGTAATCAATAACTTGTGAACTTACCCAATCAAAAATGATGCGGCTCAATCTATTAAGGAATATTCGGGGAAAAAAGGAGAGGGCATTCTGTATGTGTGCGCGTGTGACAGAACGTGAGAGAGAGATTTTAAAAAGTCTTTCGTGTCTGTATATTGTTCACAAATACCTACGGAAGAGCTGCCTCTAACACCATGCCCCAAAAGTGGCCTACTACTCATCCCACAACCAATAACAGATAATTAACTGCTCTCTCACTATTAATGTTGATGAATGGCGGTTAAAAAATAATGTTCCCACTTTCAATAAAACGATTTAGTTCAGCATGGACGATACAAAAGAACGTAAATATCTATTGTTTTAGCCCGTGTACACAATGTGATATGAATAGCCGTTTTCCTAGCGGTCACACTGACGATATTATTAGCTTATTTTACCGGAGCCCATACACACAACAAGACAAACTAACGCGGCCATAAAACACACTGGCACATAAAGAACCAATGGTCCGCAGATGAGTGTTTCAGGGGCCGGTGGTCATGACACAAACTCCTGTGCTGACTTTTTTGGCCAATGCATCACCCAGGCACAGGAACCAAAGGGGAGGTATTTAAAAAGTTGATTGTGCCAACCTAGTGTCCGTTGGGCCGCGGATCTACGAGTCTCACGGGCCGGTCAGACCAATAAATACATAAATAAACTGCGTCGGTCCAAATAGCACGTCGGCCCAACGGGAAAATGCCCGATACGCCAGATGGTCAGTCCGACCCTGTATGTGTGTGTGTGTGTGTGTGTCTGTGTTTGTGTGTGTAGACACTGTTAGTGCGTGTGATGTTTGACTTCGAAGTTCCGAAACTACACTCAATCCCAGCGCACGAGGGGTGGGGCTTAACGGAACCCGGCCCGCGTCGGAAAACAGGTAGGAAATAAAGTAATAATAATAAATACGCTTTGCATTCCACGCCCCTACTCAGTCTAACAACCAACCAGACCGCGGATTTCACTTCGGCCCTCGTCTCTCGGTCTCTGATTGGAGGACTGAAACACGAGGTTTTAAAAACCATGCCAACTGCAAATGACAAAAGAAAATCAGGATCAGAGAGGATCACAGATTTTAAACATGAAAGTGTGTAGTGAGAATCGTTTATAAAATAAAAAAATCTACTCTTTTCATTTAATAAAAAATACGTTATGTACTTAAATATACTTTACATACTTTAAAAACCCCCTTTGTGCTTTAACCCTACTGTGTGTGTGTGTGTGTGTGTGTGTGTGTGTGTATGTGTATATTATACAGTATGGACCCACAACACTCCAGTAAAATCCATCAGCAGGTCCACTTTGGCTCAGCAACACAGCCATCTGCTGGTGAAGATGCATTACTAAAACAATAATATATTAGGAGTAAGTTTTGCATTATTTAGGCTACGTAAACAGTAAACCTAGGGTATTCTTGGTTCATGAACAATTGTTTGCCTCTCCCTCTCCAGTGTCTCCCTCTCCAGACACAATGGACATAAGAAAATTCTTTACAAAGAAACGGAAAGTAAGTCAAAATTTCCCCACGAGTTTTTGTGGGAATTGTATTGGGGTATTTGGGACATTTGTATTGGGGTATTTGTTTCAGCATACCAAGACATTTTGGACATGATTGAATGAGGTCGGTTTGGTAGAACTTGACAGGCCTGCACAGCGCCCTGACCTCGACCCCATCCAACACCTTTGGGATGAAGTGAAGCAGTGGGCAGCCAGCCACACAGTGCCCTTGGAACAGTGTGTGGGGACGGTGTCTTGCTCAAGGGTACCTAGGGTGCCACTGGCAGCCCTAGGATTCGAACGCACGACCTTCTGGTCGCAGTGATTATATATATATATATATATATATCCGGTTCCGAGCCTCTCGTGATCCAAGGGTGACAGAGTCGAGGAAAAACTCCCTAAAGCCGGAGGAAGAAACTTCAGGAGGAACCAAGACTCACAAGGGGAACCCGTCCTCCTCTTGTAGGTACAGTGAAGAGACAGTAGAGGTAGTTTTTGTTGGAATCTGAGTGAATCATAGTTGAGATTAGTGTAGTCATTAGGTCATTAGGTTGTCATCCTTAAACACGATTGGCTGATTTTAATGTCGATCATTATTTCACTGATTTTTATTGGTGCGTCGATGTTTGTAATAAGTTACGAGAACTTACATTCTGTTACCAATGGTTACGACTGAGAGATCTTTGTGTGCTGCGAACTAGATACACTATATAGACAAAAGTACTAGGACACATCTATTCTTCAGGCTTAGGGCTAGGCCCCTTTCTTCCAATGAAGGGTAGTCCAAGACATTTTGTACAATGCCATGCTTCCAACTTTGTGGACCCAGTTTGAGGAAGAAACTTTTCTATTCCAGCATGACTGTGTCCCAGTGCACAAAGCGAGCTGAGTTTGTTGTGGAAGAACTTGACAGGCCCACACAGAGCCCTGACCTCAAGCCCATCCAACACCTTTGGGATGAACTGGAACAAAGATCTTCTCGTCCCACATCAGTGCCTGACCTCATAAATGCGCTTCAAAATGAATGTTCGCAAATTTCCACAGAAACGCCAAATTCTTGTAGAAAGCCTTCCAAGAGGAGTGGAAACTGTTCTAACTGCAAAGGGGGACCAACTTCATATTAAAGTCTATATGTTTGAATGCAATGTCATTAAAGTCCCTGCTGCTGTAATAGTCAGGCATTCCAATATGCCCATATAGTGTACGCTCCTACAGTAAACCAGCATCTGTCTCTGACTTAAAAGGGAATAAGATGTTCACTCTATCTTTCTAAATACAGACATGTATCTACCATCTGCATTAACATGCATAATTCCCTCCATGATGCATTTTCAAATGATAAGTAATTGCATTTTGCACCACAACTGGATCAAGACCACAGTAAAAATTACTGAAGTATGATTAAAGTTTTTGAGAAGTGGTAGATACAACAACAACAACAACAACAACAACAACAACAACATAATAATAATAATAATAATAATAATAATAATAATAATAATAATTTACCAAGGCTTAAAGTGTTTAAAATATTATAAGCCCTGGTGTAATGTAGTGTACATGTATAAATGATATGTTATCTCTAAAGGTGGTATCAACTGTTTCTGTAATGCAGTTTTCACCACGTGTTGAAGAGTTTCAAGCATCAGACGTCAAATAAATTATAGATAAACAGGGAAACAGAGTTAAAGATGGTCAGAGATGGTGACTTGCGTGTCTGTTCATGGTATGACAACTTTTTCCCCTTTATTTTGGATGCTGCACAAATGCATTGGACAAAAGGGGAACACCAAATATTTTCTTGAGAATTTTAGATGATTCAATAAAGTATGCATTGATAAAAGTTGTGGTTTATGGCGGTATGTATGTTTAAAATGGCAGTTGCAGCTTTGTTTTAATGAAAATAAAGGAGTTTATTTCTGCACAGCTATGAATTTACCCTCTCACACTGTGTGTCTGGTAGAACAGGTCCTTCACTGGAAGAAATCCTGCTTGAAGACTTGTGAAGGCATGTGCAGTGCTTGGTATTCTCAATGTAACATCAAGCTGCTGGGCTGAATTTGGTTTGTCGATGCCCAACTCATATACTTTAAGAGTCTTTCTGGTACTGTAGCTTACATGCTGTAGTCCACATGTTTCTGCATCACTTGTTAGAAAATGCTCTTGAACTGGTCAAATGTATTTACAGTTTCAAATTCAGAAAGGGGGTATTTAGGAGACTGACATGATCACATACACCAAGAACAAACCGTTTGTGAATGCACAAGCTCAAGAGAAAGTGTGTGTGTGTGATGACGGGTTGCCTAAAGTAGGGGCTGAACGGTTACTGGGTTCATTTGTTTCTGGACTTGCAGGTAGAGATGAGATGAAGTAGCACAAAGCAGAAGACTGAGAAGACCTGGCTCACAACAGTGTTGGATGGGGTTGAGGTCAGGGCTCTGTGCGGGTCAGTTAAAGGGGACCTATTATGCAAAACTCACTTATAATAGGTCTATGGGCTATACAAAACATGTTCATGAAGTTATTTGCACAAAATCACTCTCACGTAAAGAGATCTCACCAGCTCAAAAGGAATCGTTTCAGGGCTCTCTCCCTTTTATGTAAATAAGCTGTTGCTGGCCACGCCCACCCAGCCCATGCTTAAACTGTGCATTTAACTTCTGAATTTTACACATTAGAATCCATGTCCTTAACACTAGGAAAAGTGTTTGTTTCCTTCCATCCCTTCAATATGTGACAGTGGTCCTATCCTGTATGGTGACCAGGCTGAAGGAAGGGGGGAAGAAAGAGTGCGAGATTCACTAGGTGGACATAAGTATTGGGACACACGTGAAAAAGGCAGAAAACAGAGGCGGTATCCAATCCTATATGTTCGACCCCAAGTCGGACCCAGAGCAACATGAACACACTTCATGTGTGACTTGTCTTCGCCGGTAGACACTGCGCTCGGCTTATCCGTGCTCGTAAAACTAGCAGACAAAATGGCGGATCTTCAACTAATCTAGTATTGGGGCACAGCGGAGCGTGCCTTACCGTTTACGTCCACGGGAACAAAACACGCATTTTACGCTGTGATTGGTGTATTTTCACGCCAATTTATTTGCTTTAACCAAGAGCAGAGGTTGTTTTATTGTGTTTTGAGCGAGTTTTGTGGGGTACTGGCCAGCTGGGCTGAGCTTTTAAAATTGGGAGCTGCAAAGACCCAAGATGGCCGCTGAAAGGGGTGACAGGCTAGTGGGTGGGGTCTCGACAGATGAGGGGCGGTTCTATGCAAATTGTCCCCCTCTTGACGTCACAGGGGGCCCTCCATCCAAACGGCTCGTTTTGAAAGGGCCTGAACTTGTGTAGAGCTGGTGACATCTCTTTATGTGAGAGTGATTTTTTTTTTACAAAGAACTTATTTTGTATAGCCCATAGACCTATTATAACTAAGGTGAGTTTTGCATAATATGTCCCCTTTAAGTTCTTCCACACCAAATTCATCCAGCCATGTATTTATGGAGCTTGCTTGCGCTCTAGGGCACAGTCATGCTGGAACAGAAAAGTTTCTTCCCCAAACTGTGTCCACAAAGTTGGAATCAGGACGTTGTCCAAAATGTCTTGGTATACTGAAGCATTAAGATTGCTCTTCACTGGCAATAAGGGGTCTAGCCCAAAGCCTGAAAAACAGGTGTGTCCCAATACTTTTGTCTATATAGTGTATTTATTTATTTGTTTTGGCTATGAATGGATTCTGAATAGATACATTTTAGGTCAAAACCTTATGACAAAACACATTAACATGGGAATTAGCAAGGGGGATTATCTTCTTTGTATATTTGTATATTACCTGTCCTATTTGGTTCTGGACACAAGATGGCAGCAAAAGACACATGTCTCTTGAACTCCTTACAAACCAGTGGTGTATTTATGTGCTGTGCCCCAGTAAAATCTCACGTTAACCTTTCAATAAAATCATTCATTTGGCAGTGCATGTTAGATTGATAATATTGACAAGATTGGATGTTTTCTACTCTAAAGTAGTTTTAACCACAAATGTCCCTTGCTTCAAAACAGTAGCTATTATTTCTTATTCATTATAGAAGAATGCAAATGTGCAAAAATGAACTGAGTAAGCTTTTATTTGCATATACAGATATATTTCTGCCATAAACATCCAGAGAATGTGCAAATTTCTTCAGCAAGGATGGCACCACATTCATGCATACTAACATTATCATCTCGTTGTTTTTACAGGTTCTTCTCTTCATCTTAGATTATTAAGTACTACATTTGTGTGTGGGGGGGGGTTTACATTAACCTTTTATGTAAGAGACTTAGTTAAGGGAAGTTCCGTTTATCTGTTATTTAACTTTAGTTTATTGTTCTGCACATTTAAACAAGCCATTTTTTTAAACCACAAGCAATGGTTAACATGTTTTAGTACAGCACTTAATTTACACTTTAATATTCAAAGTAATACTAACATCACACCCCCTCTTGTGAGTTTGACTCTTCTCTGTGGTTCCCCGTTGGTGGAATGAGCTGCCTAAGCCAACAAGCATCTCCTCTAAGACTACTCTTACATAAATTTAGCACTTTGGTTCTCACATTGTCCTGAAGCTTGACTGTGTCCTTATATTGTTAGTTTGATAAGAATTCCTGCAAAATGATTGCTGTAGTAGTAGTAGTAGTAGTAGTAGTAGTAGTAGTAGTAGTGTTTTTGCTACCTTGTAAGATTAAAAACCATAGGTGACACTGGTATGCAAACAGAGCCATGTTTGCATAAAACTGACAACCGGTGTGTTACTGATCCAGACAGAGGGGCACACAAATCAAACTCTTCAATAGGTTTGTATAAACCCTGGTGATGTCTTAGCTATGTATTTCACTATGTATGTAAAAACACTTGAATAAGTTTTCAACCAATTACCAATTTGAGCACCAAACAAAAGAACAGCTGTTCCAGTGAGATTCAGAATAACTTGCCAAGATCAAATGTAGTTTCAGGGTATAACTAAGCAGAGAAGCACCACAAATTACTTGGGTATTGAGACCATTGCATAAGTTATAAAAATCAGGTGACTAGTTTAAGACAATCTTTATTGCTTCAACTGTTTAAACAAGCTGACCTACTTGGTCAGGTATGTTGATACTAAGACAAACTGAATCAATTTAGTGGTGTAAGAATTATGTTGCTGTTAAGGAACTGGATAAAAATTCATAACCATTTTCAATTATGTTGAATAACTGAATTCAAATGAACCACACACTTACGTCAAATATGCCATCAAAGCTGGTCCTTTAATAGAACTTTCAGAAATCCAAAGGGTTAACAGTTGGTAACCAAAGGGTTAACAGTTGATAATATGCTAACAGTAAACAGAAAAAAGAAATGAACAATGAAGTTCTGGGCAAATAAGAACTATAAAGTATTTATTTATGCCAGCTCCTCTTCTCCCTCTTCCTCAAACTCGCCCTCCTCCTCTGCTGTGGCGTCCTGGTACTGCTGGTATTCAGAAACCAGGTCATTCATGTTGCTCTCTGCTTCTGTGAACTCCATCTCATCCATTCCCTCCCCAGTGTACCAGTGCAGGAAGGCTTTTCGCCTGAACATAGCTGTGAACTGCTCTGAGATGCGTTTGAACAGCTCCTGAATGGCTGTGCTGTTGCCAATGAAGGTAGCAGCCATTTTAAGGCCACGAGGTGGGATGTCACAGACGGCAGTTTTGACATTGTTGGGGATCCACTCCACGAAGTAGCTGCTGTTCTTGTTCTGAACGTTAAGCATCTGCTCATCCACCTCTTTCATAGACATGCGGCCGCGGAACACAGCAGCAACAGTGAGGTAGCGGCCATGGCGCGGGTCGCAGGCTGCCATCATGTTCTTGGCGTCAAACATCTGCTGAGTGAGCTCAGGGACCGTGAGGGCACGGTATTGCTGGCTCCCCCGGCTGGTGAGGGGTGCAAAACCTGGCATGAAGAAGTGCAGCCGAGGGAAAGGCACCATGTTGACTGCCAGTTTTCGTAGATCAGCATTCAGTTGGCCAGGGAAACGCAAACAAGTGGTCACACCGCTCATGGTGGCAGAGACCAGGTGGTTAAGATCGCCATAGGTGGGCGTGGTGAGCTTGAGCGTGCGGAAGCATATGTCATACAGAGCCTCATTGTCAATGCAGTATGTCTCATCGGTGTTCTCCACCAGCTGGTGGACAGACAGGGTGGCATTGTAGGGCTCCACTACGGTGTCCGAGACTTTCGGGGACGGCACCACACTGAAGGTGTTCATGATCCGGTCAGGATACTCCTCACGGATCTTGCTGATGAGGAGGGTTCCCATGCCGGACCCAGTACCTCCACCCAAGGAGTGAGTGAGCTGGAAACCCTGCAGGCAGTCGCAGCTTTCGGCCTCTTTGCGCACCACATCCAGCACAGAATCCACCAGTTCCGCTCCTTCGGTGTAATGGCCCTTGGCCCAGTTGTTCCCAGCCCCACTCTGACCTGGGGCAAAAAGCTTGACATTTAGGCTAGGTTAGTGTGCCTACCTCTCTAAGCAACTAAGCTAACTGCTCCTTAAAATATAAATTGGAAAAATTACTATAATAAGGGTAAGCAGTGGACTGATTAGGAATTAGAAAGCAAAACAAAATAAAAGTATTGCATCTCAGTCTAAAATACTCACCAAATACAAAGTTGTCTGGTCTGAAGACTTGCCCAAAAGGCCCAGATCTTACAGAATCCATGGTTCCAGGCTCCAGATCCACAAGCACAGCCCGGGGGACATATTTTCCACCTATTGAGCAACAGGTTTAATGCGGTCGTTTGAAACACGAAATTAAAACCTAAGGCAGTTTGATGAAGGTGAAGTGCCTTGAAAGTCTGATTTACCCGAAGCTTCGTTGTAGTAGACATTAATCCTCTCCAGCTGCAGGTCGCTGTCTCCGTGGTAGGCACCAGTGGGGTCGATTCCGTGCTCATCACTGATCACCTCCCAAAACTAAATCAATTACAGGGTATTAATGAACCTCAGGCCCCAATTCAAATATTAAACTGGTGAAGGGACCATTAAACCACCTTTCAACTATCAAAACATTTTTTTTACGTTTTTCAATGTTTTTGCATTAAACGTACAACGGGAGAATATACTCCACCTATAACTTTTTATGGAAAGACGTTTTTGTGTTTTTACCTCTATAATACCCACAACTATGCAGATAAATGCCCAGTGCTAGGCAGTTGACGTTTATATAGAAACAGAAAGCTAGCACAGATTTAAAAAATAACTAGCAGCTTTGCTAACGTCTAACGGCCGTTATTTACCGTGCCTAGACAACACTTAACTGCGTTTTGCGAGTTAAAAGAAACTTACTTTGGCACCAATTTGGTTCCCACACTGACCAGCTTGCAGATGAACAATTTCCCTCATTGTGAATTGATTACTAGACAGACGAAAAAGGCCACAATTCAGAACTATCTCCTCTCGCCACCAGTGAAACTCTACTTGAACTCTTAACGGATACCTGGATTTATAAACGACGCGCCGTCATTCTCGAATACGATTGGCTGATTTTAACGTCGATCATTGTTTCTCTGATTTTTATTGGTGTGTCTGGTACAACCGCGGTTACGAGAGATTGCATTCCGTTGCCAACGGTTACGGCCAAGCGATGCCTTAGAGATCCTTTTGTGTTCTGGCAACTAGATCCTCTCCTACAGTAAACCAGCCTTTATCTCTGATTTAAAAGGGAATTGCATGCTCAGACTTGTTCACTCTATTGTAGACCTTTATTTTAAATACACACAAGAATCTACTATCTGCACGTATCTGCATAATTTCCCTCTTCACGCATTTTCAAAATGTACACTATATGGACAAAAGTATTGGGACGCCTGACCGTTACACCAACAGGGACTTTAATTACATTGCATTGAAACACATAGACTTTTGGAGTTTCTGTGGCAAATTGTACCCATTCATTCTGTACAGCATTTATAAGTCAGGTACTGATGTTGGACGAGAAGGCCTGGTTCACAATCTCTATCCCAGTTCATTCCAAAGGTGTTGGATGGGGTAGATGTCAGGGCTCTGTTCGGTACAATCAAGTTCTTCCACACCGAACTCATCCAATCATGTCTTTATGGACTTTGCTTTGTGCACTGAGTTGCAGTCATGCTGGAATAGAAAAAGGTTCTTCCCCAAACTTCCCCAAACAAGCATGGCACTGTTCAAAATGTCTTGATGTGCTGATGCATTATGATTGCCCTTCACTGGAAGTAAGGGGTCTAGCCCAAAGCCTGAAAAACAGGTGCGTCCCAAGCCTTTTGTCCGTATAGTGTAAGCATTTGTATTTTGTGCCACTACTGGATCAAGACCACAGCAAAAATGATTATGAAATAATCAGACATATCAAATAACCAGGGAAACAAAGAAGGTGGCTTGCATGGCTGTTTATGGAATGTGAATTCTATAAATGCGAAAACAGATGACAACTCTTAAAACCCAAATATTTGCTTAAAGATCTTAGATGACACAAAAAGTATGGATTGATAAAGGTATATTTATCAATATATATATAGGAAGGTGTATATTAACAAATATATTTGTTTTACTATTTGCAGTTGCAGCACCTTAAGCTATACAAGTCACTTCATTTAAATAAAGGAATATTTGTCAAATTTCTGCACAGCTATGAATTTACTCGCTAATGTTGTGTGTCTGGTGGAATTAGCGCTTTGGTGCTTTACATTATCACCTGAAGGAATCCAGCTCATGAAGGCATGTGCTTGGTATTCGCAATGTAACGTCAAGTGACAGGGCACAAACGTCTCCTAAAGTTACCTTTGGTTTGTTGATGCCCAACTCATAGACCTTTAGTGTCTTACTGGCGACGTATTTATATACCTACACTCACTGTCCATTTTATAATCTCCACTTATCCGATAGGTGCACTATGAAACTTACTCTTACTGTCGTCCATCTATTTCTCTGCATCATTTATTAGAAAATGTTCTTGAAAGGGTCACTAATTTATTTACAGTTTCAAATCCACAAAAAGTGGACATTTAAGAGACTGACATGATCACACACACCAAGAACAAACCGTTTTGTGTGTACACAAAAGAGAGAGAGAGTGAGAGAGAGAGAGAGAGAGAGAAAGGGAGAGAGAGAGAGTATGTGTGTTAGTGTTGTTGGTGCAGGTGCATCAGGTGTCCCCAGCACAATGTGTTTTATGAGATACTGATAAATTATTCATTTGTGACGACAGATTGCCAAGTAGGGACTGATGGGTTGCTGGGTTCATTTGTGTCTGGATATGCAGGTACAGGCGAGCTGAACTTGCACAAAGCAGGATAAGATTAAAGTCACACTGCAATTTAATTTTGTTACTTTAGTTCTTGTCCACATCACTGTGCATCAGCAAGCAGGGAAACGTAATATTAACCAGTGATATCATGTGCCATCATGAGGGAGCGTGATGTTTTAACATCACTTGTCAGATTAAGCAATTATTGTACCCAATGATAAAAGGCCAGTTTTTAATTTAGGCTGACTTTTTTTGGACGTCTTACACATCCTTTGGCATTTCTCAATAAGCCATTGCAATGTCCATCAGCAAATTTAGATTATTAGCATCACTAACACCTTATTCAGATTTTTCTATTTCGAGCAGTTCACAGATGCATTCAGGCAGCGGCTAGAATGTGTGATGCGGACGTCAGTGCTGCACATCACTTGTAGGTTAAACAAAGAGAGCTGAAGCTTTTAACCAACAGTAACATATGTGAACTTTCCATACTGTCGTTTTACACTGACTACAAATGAAGATTTTAACTTCACAATGTCAGTTTATGAATTTGACTGGTAGAGCCTATTAGCCTGTTAGCTAACATTGTCTGTTGACCAGAACATCCTACTCTAAAGTTATGTTTTATTCATGTTGTAATTGGTAAAAAGTATAGAAGTTCTTTTAGTTAATTATAGACATTAAGGAACAACACATATCCAGACCTAACTTTGTTAGGCCCGTCCCTCCTTTGTTTGTGTGCATTCTAACTGGGACACCTAATGTGGATATTTGGGAAAATGTGACTACAGTCTGACCATGCAACTTGGCTTTGGTGATTTGTAATTTGAAATCTGGATGTGCAAGTCTACAATCAGATGTAACAAAATGCTGCAAAGTTGAATAGCACTCCTTCTGCCCTTCTACAAAGAAAAGTCTCTTAAGGGACTGAAAACAAGACACGAGAAATGACAGGTTGCACAGAGACCTAAACCTGTTTACTAACTGCAGAGGTAAGCTGTGGATTGTACGTTATAACATGTAGCCACAAGATAAATGTGGCTACATGTAACTGGAATAGAAATGCTGGAACAAGCCCTGAGGATCAAACATTGACTTCTACTATGTAAGCCTAGCAAGCAGATGCAAGCGTCAGAGGCAGGTCACTGGTGTGTTAATAACGGAAATTCCTTTTGAACTATTATCAGGACTTGTAGGTGTGTGTTTGTGTGAGTATGTGTGTGTGTGTGTGTGTGTGTGTGTGTGTGTGTGTACAGAAAGCAGCTGCAAAACTGTTACTTAATGTTCAATTATTAATATAGAACAGGTTATTGGCTTACACAGGTCTATGAAACAACCCTGACACACAATGCACACACACACACACATACACACACACACACACACACACACACACACACACACACACACACACACACACACACACACACACACTTTTCTTGGAACCATGGAACCATTTGAATAAGCAAACTTAATAAGCAAATGAAGGACGTTTATGGTAAGTGCACTGCAAAGTATAACTTGGCTCCTTACTGTATCTAAGCATGCAAATGGGAACTGTGTCCAAATTCTTGTTGACTGTTAGTCTGACACATGGATAATAGATACTTGTATTTAAGGACTTATTTCATATACTTGGTTTCAAATGTTTAAAAAGGTTTAATTAGGAAAAAGTCTATATGGATGGGATTCGTTTGTCCAACACATGTCACAACTATTCGAATGGATATAGATCTGGGGAATTTCAAGGACAACTCAACACCATGTCATGTTCCTCAAATCATTCTTGAACATTTTTTGCCGTGTGGCAGGGCGCATTATCCTGCTGAAAAGGCCGCTGCTATGAAGGGGTGTATGGGGTCTGTAAAAATGATCAGGTAGGTGGTATATGTCGAAGTAATGTCCACAAAAAATGCCAGGTCCAAGGTTTCCCAGGAGATCACTGTCCAGAACATAACACTGCTTCCTCCATAGTGCATCCTGGTGCCATCTCTTCCCCAGGAGGCACATACGCACCTGGCCATCTATAAAATTAATCTGAGCAGATCACATTACATTACAATCAGTTGGCAGACGTTTTTATCCAAAGCGACTAACAATACGAGGACACATTCAAGTTTCAGGACAGTGTGAGAGCAGACGATATTCTTACATTGCTCCATGGTGTTGTTCTGATCCTCATGTGCCCATTGCAGGCAAACTCCAGCCACACACAAGACCAGGACCCAGATTCAAACACCCAAACCTGGAGGTGTGAGGCAACCGTGCTACCCACTGTGAATTTGTTAAATTTGTTAAATGTAGATGGAGAATTTCAGTCTTTCTTGGACTATTTTGGTAGGTACTAACCACTGCATACTGGGAACACCCCACCAGTCCTGACATTGCCGAGATGTTCTGACCTAGTGACCTTGCTTCTACAGTTTGGTAATTGGTCAAAGTCACTCTGATGAACCCCAGCAAGACTGAGCTCCTCTTCATCAAAGGGAGTCCTTCACCAAACCACGATCTCACCGATAACTCGGTTATCGTCCCTTCTAAGAAGGTAAGAAATCTTGGTGTTACTTTAGATGAAGATCTGCTCGCATTAAGTTCAAGTCCTTAACACTTGATTTCAAAGCCAAGAATGGACTTGCACCCCCATACTTAACAGCACTGATCAAACAACGTATCTCTTCTCGTCCTCTCAGGGCTTCAAGCATGGCTCGTCTTGAGCCTCCACTGCTCAAAAGAAGAGGGAGTCATGCGTCAAGACTCTTCTCAGTCTCGGCCCCCCAGTGGTGGAACAAACTCCCTCTTTCTATCAGATCTGCGGAGTCCCTCGCTGTCTTCAAGCGTCGCCTGAAGACCTACCTCTTTAAGGAGCACTTTGGTGACTAACTATGTCTCTCATTTCGCTTGCTTACTAATAAAAAACAAAACAAAACAAAAAAAACCCCCTCACCCCATCCCTTCCTAACTTTGTCTTAACTTCTGACTTTCTTTGACAGGTGTTGTTTAGGTATCATTTGACAGTATCTTGGTTGAATGGTGGATATTGACTTAAGTTCAGCTTTACAGGTTTCAGACACAGATGTGGACTACTTGAGCACTGATGTACGTCGCTCTGGATAAGAGTGTCAGCTAAATGCCGTAAATGTAAGTGATGCTTACACTTTCCCATTTTCCCTGTTTCCAACACATCAACCACAAGAACTGACTGTTCAAATATTCACGTCACGTGTGGCTGGTGCATTGGTGCATATTTATTTTAATTATAAAGATATTTAGTAGAACAAGCATTAGCATTGCCAATGTTATATTGCTGCTTGCTGTGTGGGTGCGTCAGATTCCATAATGATTGACACTTGTCAGTGACGTCTCTGACAACATGCAAAAACTGGTGTCAGTGAAAGTGGCTCCCTAATTTCCCACCATTACATTTGACTCATCCCGTCTCTGAATGGATGTTTGGGCTGAACAGCATCATTATAATTGGTATCATAAATCATTTTTTTCATCATAAAACCCTAGAGCTAAATTAAAATGACCCGTTGTGTTATTAAGAAATTAAAAATACCACCTTTTTATTTGTAAATAGTATTTTGGCCAAAAAAGGTGAATATATTTATAATCCATTTCAAAATTGGTCATAATGACAAGGCCAAGAAAAGGGATTTAAGAGCTCAGGGCTTATTTCAGTCATCGCGTCTCAGGCATTGTACCCCAGAGCTCATTTGGCAGGGCTGCTGGATATTGCCCAGCCCTGCTTTCAGTGCCTGGCTGTTGCTGGCAATCCCCATGAGGAAAGCTAACCTGAATGGAACAAAATCCCCCTCCACCACGGACACAACAAAACAGCTCTATAGAAACGGCTGCTGCCATTGCTATAGAAACATGAGACACACAGCTTCTCAGAAACATAAAACTATACAATATATATTTCATGACATTGCTGACAGCCTCTGTAACTTTTCACACACTGTTTCATATTGATCACATAATGCAAATATGTGATAATGCAGCTTTAAATGAAGAGCAGCCACCTGCTATAAAAATGAAAAAAAAAAAATTCTGTGTCAATTTATACCAAAATATTAATATAATATATACTGCAGGGTTGTAACAATACATATAATTTTAGTTTGGGTCAGACTTTTGAGCTCAAGACTTTTGCTAAAAATTTGCATAATCGGTATATGATTCATGCAATGTGCATGACGGAAATCAGAAAATGAGAAGCAAACTGTATTTTTGTCTTGAGTAAGTCAGAATTTTTAAGGTAGTTATTGTAAATATTTTTATATGAAAAAAGCTACAATATCGGCACTTGCCTCGTTTCTCTCAGAAGCATCACCTGTTTATTGTTTAGTACCTGTTCAATATCTGTCAGTTTTTACCCTCTAAGGTTGCTAACGTAACCGATGAGAAAATGACTCGGATGTTAAACATTAGTTCTGTATGACTTTCCTCCACTTTGAGAATCACTGCTCTGAATGCACAAATCACTCAGTTGAATTGATTCTGGTGAGGCCATGAGCTAAAAAGTGATGTCGTTAGTGAAGGCGGTCTGACAGTTGGGAATTGTCAATTGAGGTTTTCTTCCTAACATGCAGTGCAATTGCCGGGGCGCTATTGCATTTGATTAAAGAGATTGGATATTGAATTGACAATTGCAAAATGAATTGCCAGTTGAATTTTTATGCTTATAATCCTCCATAAACCTGAGCCTTGTGAATCTGAAACGTCGTATCTCAATACCATCGTAACTCGAGGACCCCCTGTATACATCAAACTGTACACACATCTGTCTCTACACATATTTCCATATTTGTCTCCCTGTGATGGAAAAATGTTTTTACTGTTGCCACTCATCATATTTAGCCAAGAACCATTTTGAAACTTTTTGGAGCAGACTTGTTGAACATGTGAGGTGCATGGCTTTTTTAAAGTGCTGTAATCTTATACTGTGGTAACAATTCCCCATTTATTCCCATATACACTACATACACAAAAGTATTGGGATACATCTGTTTTTCTGGGTTGGTCTAGGCCCCTTACTTCCAATGAAGTGCAATCTTTAATGCTTCAGCATACCAAGACGTTCTGATTCCAACTTTGTGGACACAGTTTGGGAAGAACCTTTTCCAACATGACTGTGCCCCAGGGCATAAAGCAAGGTCTGTAAAGACATGGCTGGATGAGTTCAGTGTGGAAGAACTTGACTGGCCCACTTGACTGACCTCAACCACCTCCAACACCTTTGGGATGAACTGGAATGGAAATTCAGGCCTTCTCGTCCAACATCAGTGTCTGACCTCATAAATGCTCGACAGAATGAATGGACACAAATTCCCAAAGAAACTCCAAAATCCTGTGGAAAGCCTTCCAAGAAGAGTGATACCAGTGAAGGAGGAACCAGCTCCATAGTAAAGTCTCTGTACTTGAATATACAAATAGTGTATATTTGAGTTAATGTGCTTTTTATGAGAAGAACTGTTGCTCACTGGAGTTGTTAATTGCACTAAGCAGATTTCTGTAACCTTGTCAGTGACATGAATGAAAACACCTGGAGGCTGTGAAAGAATGTTGGGTGTGAGTATGAGGCATCAGGGAGGGCATGGTATGTGTGTGAGGATGGTTGATATGGTTGAGTTGTTCATTAGCTTCTCTTCTTATAAGTTACGGAATTAAGTTAAAAAATCAGACACATGAAGCTGTGAAACATAATTCTACACCTTGTAATCCGTTGGTAGAACTGGTTTACAGGTACAGTTTCTATTTTTATACTAATTTATATTCAAATTCATTTTTGTATATTGTTTTCAGTATCTTTGCAAAGTATTTGTATTACTTTGTGATTGGCAACGCTTCTGAATGCAGTGGTTTAGCGTTTTCTTTTAGGCTACAGAGAACAGTGGAGCTGAATCAACTTCAGTTTCTATGCAGATTCATGCTGGATGTACCAAGAAGTCCCACTGCAGTTCTATAAGTGACTCAGTACTTCAGTAAATTATTAACCTTCTACTTTTGTTCTTCAACAATTGTTGTAAAGGTGCTTTTTGTGACTTATTATTTCAATGAAGCACTGTACTTGATCTATACTTCCATATCTATGTAAATCAGGAAAACTAAACATAAATTCATTATTTGTTAATACATGGTAGAATATTATTTCAGTGTAATTTTAGATAAGTCTGGGCAAGAGTAGTTACTGTTCTACACAACAGTGTGCACTGCGTGGATGTACATAAAAGAGCTTGATAATGAAGTGGCTTATTGTTATACTTGTTTTCTTTTTTTTCTTCTTTTTTTCCCTTTTTTCCCTCTTTTTTCCCCTTAAACTTGTTTTCAAGGTAGACAATCCCAGGCTCTCTTTGTTTTATTGAGAGGTACAGATAGAGATAGAGAGACAGAGATCCACTGAATGAAATGCATTATCTGGGGTGTGCATTTAAAAATAAATAAGATGGGGAACACAAGATAATCTTGTGTCATACCACCCTGCTGGAGTAACAATGAGTTACAGGGAGCCATGTAAGAGAACACCATGCCATTCAGGTTTTACATTCCTACTCAGCCTCCCTTGTTCTCTCTTTAAGCAATACTGTGCTTAGGTGGGGTCAATGAGGACTGGAGCTGAAATCTGTAGGAAGGACTCCAGATACATTCTTGGTGACCACATATCTATGGATTCTTGACTTTTTTTGGACACATCATTGGATACTTTTTAGGAATTGGGCCATATCTTTATAAAACATTGCAACCTGTCTGCTTGTTTCTTCATGGCATAATTAATCAGTTGATCAGAATGACTGCTATCATGGGTGCAAAGTTTAGTATTTTATTCTGCTTTTTTGGTACTGTAAATATACTATACAGACAAAAGTACCTTTTGGGACACACCTGTTTTTCAGGGTTTGGACTTGGCCCCTTACTCCCAATGAAGGCATTTTGGACAATGCGATGCTTCCTTTGTGGACACAGTTTGATAAAAAGGCAATTTTCTATTCCAGCATGCCTGTGTCCCAGTGTACAAAGCAAGCTCAGTAAAGACATGGTTGGATGAGTTAAGTGTGGCTAGACTGGCCAGGACAGATTCCTGACCTCAACCCCATCCAACACAATTTGTGAGGTGTCTGACCTCATAAATGCTCTACAGAATGAATGGGCACATATTTCCACAAAAACACTCAAAAATCCTTTGAAAATGCTCCCAGGAAGAGTGGAAGCTGTTGTATTTGCAAAGGGGGACCAACTCCATATTAAAATCTATGTATTTTAATGCAATGTTCATTAATCTCTCTGTTGGTTTAATAGTCAGGCGTCCCAATACTTTTGTCAATTAGTGAATAATACCTAATATAACAGTCCAGCAGCCTTCACCATGACTGTTGCAAAACCTTTGGATCTGTAGTAGCTGGTTGGTGCCCTCTGCTGATATTTTAGGGGCAGTACAAGGCTCATCCTGGTTGCATTGCAGTATTGCTGACATATGGTTGTTTGAAGCTTATCTGAGATTTTCTGAGTCATGCAAAATGCACTGACACAGTGTTTTACATTTGTTCAAATACATTTGTAAAGGGGGAGAAACACTTATACTCAGCTCTAGCTTACCGGTAGGTGCTGTTAAAGTGGACATAAATGACAGGCTTTCTCCATAGTCTTTATCGCTGTTCATCAGGGTGTTACTGCTCACCAGGTGAGCTACCCACTCCTGTGCTTCCTTAGAGAGGGCGGAGGACAGGAAGAGAGGACGCACCCCATGGCGCTTACGGTAATGGTTTATTGCCTCCACAGTCTGGCTGGAGAACTGAGCCAAATTCTCACCTTCATAAGTAAGAGAAAAATACACATGACTATACATCTGGAAAGATGACTAGAATTCTGCTATTTAATATATGTACATATGACTTATATATTAGTATTATACTAGATTTAATAGCAGTTTCTGAATTCATAGCACTCATTTTACTTCACATGCCTTAAAATTAATGACTGAATAATAATCTGGTGCTTTAAAAAAATTCAGTTTAGTCTTCAGCATTTGTACTACTTCAGCATTTGCTTTGGGCTACTGCTCTAATTTGACTCACTTTTTCTCTCTGATGACTCTTTTTCTTGATTGTCTGAATGTTGAGTCCAGCCAGTGCTTGTCCAGCTCCATCTACTGGCCCTAACAAGCACAACACTTCAAATGTTTCTGAGTCTCGCAACAAAGCAATGTTTTGCACACCTCCATGAAGAAATAAATGACGGATGAACTTAAACCTTAAACCTACAATCCAACTGAAAGAATTTGTATGTATATTTATAAAGTACATTTTAAAACTGATCTTATTCAAAGGAACTTCAGTTAATAAGTGCATGTACAAGAGGTGGCTGGCTTCAGGTCTACAGTGGAACCTGAATGTAGGACATTCTCAAAATAGCCAGGGTTGCTGATGTTGCCTGCTGGAAGGTACTGGCCAACCACAAATACTATGTTTCCATCTGTGGCCAGCCCATATCCCACCTCCTTTGTGCCCTTCCATACCTTCTGAATGAAATGACCTAGAGAAGCCAGAAGAAGAACTTATTAAGAAGCAATGATATTCTTTGTATCTTCATTAGGAGGTATACACTTTCTGATTTTATTTCCAATTTATTAGAAACACTTCCTTGTGTATTGCTTCCTACTTTCTACATTGTGGTGTAAAGCCAGAGACTACAGCCCACTTGTTGAAGGTCAATTTGAACAACTCTTGTGTGGTGGACCACTCTCAACCTAGCAGAGACACTGATGTGTGAAGAAACCCAGCAAAACAGCTATGTGTGATGCTTTTGTGAAATTTGTGCAATAGCCTGTTGCTTCTTGTTGTATATTTTCTTACAAGGTTTAAATAACTATCATTATGTGCATGATGATGTGCCTTATTTTGCTATGATGTGCAACAGATGTGCAATATTGTGCAATGGACTTATCAGGAGCTAAGCATTGTCATTATGTGCAAAATCTAATGTGCACTTGTCTAATGTGCAAAATCTACTGTGCAAAATCTAACGTGCAAGGTAAGAAATCTTGGTGTTATGCAAGATGGAGATCTGTCTTTTTGGCCGCACCTCCAGAACATGCAGATACCTTCTCTACAACATCAGAAGAATCTCTTTATGTGAGAGTGATTTTGTGCAAAGAACTTCATGAACATGTTTTGTATAGCCCATAAACCTATTATAACTAAAGTGAGTTTTGCATAATAGGTCCCCTTTAAGTTCAGTTTTGGTGGACCTCAGTTGTCGGTCCACCATCGGACTCCATCATCCAGAGTGTTTTTTCCTCACGTCCTGAACAAAACGGACCGACATGTTGAACTTTAAACCAGGCATTATTGTAACAAGAGGGACTCACAGAAGATTGAAGACGTTTCACTTGCTTGTAAGTTTCTTGGGACCTGAGCTCCATGTGTAGTACAGATTATTTCCATAGTCAGTCTGCGTTTTCTCAGGTGTGTGTTGTCGTTTTCTTTGGTATAAGCAGGTAAATACAGTAATAAATTAATTTAATTCACCGTAGTATAAATACAGGGCTTTAAGAGGAACAAAATGAAAAACACGAGAAGACTCGAGATGCTCCACTGGGGAAATTCTGGTCTGCAGCGTCACAGGGCAGCAGCCAATCAGCAGCAAGGAGAAATAAATAACGGTTTCGGATCGGCTACTTTCAAACCTTGCGCCTCTGAGTATAGAGGTATTTTTACCATCCCCAGCCAGCCTCACTCGAGAACCGTCTGGGCTCTAGGACCCCAAGCGACTCTCCACGTGAGGCGCTGCTCCAGCCTCGGCCCAAAGACCCTGGTTACGCTGGCGCTTCAAGCGCTGCCCTTGGGGCGTGCAAAGACCAGCCAGCCATCAAAAGCCACCATGCACACCAGCGCCGTGGAGACCACGCCAGCTGACGCCGCGGCAACCGTGCTCACAAGCACCGAGACCAAGCTCCTGGAGACCCGTGCCAGCACCCAGAAGACGGCTGCAGCCTCCTACACCAGCCTTCCGGCTTCACCTTCTAGGGCACGGTAGAGACGAGGCTAGAGCAGGCAGCTCAGAGGCCGTGGACCTGTTAGGCCTGCTAGAAGAGCCAAGAGACTATTTAGTAGAGCCTTTAGTGCCCACCGTAGCTCCTTTAGCCCAGCCGCTAGCTCCTTTAGCCCAGCCGCTAGCTCCTTTAGCCCAACCGCTAGCTCCTTTAGCCCAGCCGCTAGCTCCTTTAGCCCAGCCGCTAGCACTTTTAGCCCAGCCGCTAGCTCCCTTAGCTGCAGAAGCGGGGCCTTTAGTCGCAGAAGCGGGGCCTTTAGCTGCAGAAGCAGGGCCTTTAGCCACAGAAGTGGGGCCACAGAGGGGCTGTTAGAGGGGTTTGTAGCTGCAGAGGGGTCTGTAGAAGGGGTTATAGCCACAGAAGGGTGTGTTGAGGGTCTAGAGAAAGTGGTTAAGGGGTCAATAGTAACTGAGGGGTTAGTTCAGGGCCTGGGAACAGTAGCTCCATGGTGGGTAGCTGTAGCCGCCCGTGAAGGGCCTTTAGCCGTAGCCGCCTGAGAAGGGCTTATAGACATAGGCGTAGCTGCCTGTAAAGGGCTTGTAGCTGTAGTCGCCCGTGAAGGGCCTCTAGCTGTGGTCGCCCGTCAAGGGCCAGTAGCTGTAGCTGCCCGTGAAGGGCCTGTAGCCGTAGTCGCCAGTAAAGGGCCAATAGACGTAGCTGTAGCTGCCTGTGAGAGGCCTGTAGAGATCAGTGAAGGGCCTATAGACGTAGCCGTAGCTGCCCATGAAGGACCTGTAGAGGTCAGGGAAGAGCCGGAAACTCCATCAGGGGAGGGGGGCCTTCTCCTAAATTTTTTTGGGGGGGGTGCTGGGGTCATCAAGGGCTCCGGTGGAGCCAGGGGAGAGGGCTCCACCCTCGAGGACAGCAAGGGGCTTCCCAAGGGCTCCAGTGGGGGCTTGGCCCCAAAAGACAGTGACAGTGAGGAGCTCCGGGTAGGGGGCTCCACTCCAAAGGACAGTGACAGTGAAGAGCTCCCGATAGAGGGCTCTTCCCCCAAGGACAGTGAGGGGCTCCCCTGTATATACTGTACCTTAATTCATGCAAGTGCTTTTGCTTTGGTATGCGCTGTCACTTTCACAACTTTAATGAATGCTGGACTGCATCTGCCAGAGATGCGTCACAGGGTAGCAGCCAATATATGGTTGCTTTGTGTTTTCTTGACAGTACTAAAAAATTTACACAGTTATATTTTATATGGAGCTGATTGTACTTTAATAATTATGTAACAAAATTAATCAATTATATTTTTCTTAATAATTTATCACTAAATTGCATTAAAAATTGCCAGGAAAAAATAAACAAAAAGGCAGAGGATATTTGTGGTTTCTGTGAATTTTCTGGGGTTTCCACAACAATTATTATATAACAGAAAATCTGCGAACGACTGAGGCTACAAACTCTGAACTTGGACTTTGCAGGGGTCGACTGTATAACTGTGCCCAAACGAAAAATCACAAAAACACTTGAAAGTCATGCAAATTTATTCATATTTAGCAATTTGATGATGCAACCGCCTTAATTATTAAAAAGAATCAATATTGGTCTCGGCGATACTGGCCCTGTATTTGCTTAGCATCAGATCGATACCAAATCTTGTAGTATCGCACACCACTAGAATCCACCAAGTCCATGTCCAGCTCCACCTCCCGGACCTATGAAGCATAATAGTTTAAGTCTGAATCTTCCAATGTTCTACAAATCATCCGCTTGTATGAAAAAAGGAAGAATTATTAAGCAAAAGCATTTTATTTCTAAAAAGACTTTTATTTCTAAATTAAAGGAATTTGTGTGTTCACATATTAATTCTCCACTAATGTGAAAAGAACTTTACATACCAGAGGTGGCTGGCTTCAGGTCTACAGGGAACCTGATGGCAGGACGTTCCTCTCAAAATAGCCAGGGCTGATGACGTTGCCTGCTGGAAGGTACTGGCCCACCACAAATACTGCATTTCCATCAGTGGCCAGCCCAACTCCAACCTCCTTTGTGTCCTTCCATACCACCTGAGTGAAGTGGCCTAAAGAGATTAACAGTAGGTGTTACATCATCTAGAACTTGAGTCTCTGAGCCATAAAGAACCAGTGATATTCTTCCTTGTCTTCTCCATTCTTGATTATTATTATTGTTATTATACACCTAAAAGCCACTTTATTTCATCAGTGGTTAGTGTTTGGGCACAAATATTTTTGGTTGGTGGGCCATGCTTAATGTACACTATTTTAACAAAAGTATTGGGATTTCTGACCATTACACCAACAGGGATTTTAATGACATTGCATTCACTTTAATATGGAGTTGGTTCCCCCTTTGCAGCTATAACTTCTCTTTACAAGATTTGGAGTTTCTGTGGGAATTTGTGCCCAATTATTCTGTAGAGCATTTATGAGGTCGTTATGATGTTGAACGAGAAGGCTTGGCTCACAATCTCCATTCCAGTTCATCCCAAAGGTGCTGGATGAGGTTGAGGTCAGGGCTCGGTGCGGGCTTCCACGCTGAACTCATCCAGCCATGTCTTTATTGAGCTTGCTTTGTGCAATGGATCACAGTCAAGCTGGAATAGAAAAGGTTCCCCTAACTGTGTCCACAAAGTTAGAAGCGTGGCGTTGTCCAAAATGTCTTGGTGTGCTTGATTTTATATACCTGTGGCAACGGCAGAAGCATTTTTAAAGTAATTGGTTTACGCGTGAGGGCGGGGTTGCTGCGTGTGTGCAAAGTGTCATCCTTTTAGGCAGTGGGGGTGTTTAGAAACCCCTGTTGAATCTTGAATTTTGAGTCTTTCATGAAAGAATCCGCTCCACTTAATCGATAGGAGAACACACACCACTGGAAATCCGCTCGGGTTTGCCTCCAACTCACCGCATGCAAGTGAAGTGAATCGGCAGTGCACAGACGGGCTGTTCGGATTTCCAGTGGTGTGTGTATTTTTCTGTCGATTAAGTGGAGTGGATTCTTTCGCAAAAGATTTAAGATTCAACAGTGCTGGGTGAACTAATTATTTATGTTAAATGTGGAGGGGTCCAAACGAATAATTCTCTGATTGCATGGCGACGATGCCCATGGGCAACGGGTATGATTGAAATACCTGAATTTAATAATTAAGAGGTCTGTTCCAATACTTTGTCCATATAGTATAGCTCTGAGGCTGAAAAGTGCAAAAAAGAAAACCCAGACAAAAAAAAAAAACAGCAACACCTCTGCACATGATACACAACTATCAGTCTCACATTCATTACCATGTCACTACCATGTTAGTGTCATTGCTGCATTGAGAATGGTCCACCAGTCAAATAATATCGGTCCAAGTTGTTAATACTGTTGTTGGGACGTCTATTGTAGGCCAATATGGTAGGTTTACTACACAAAAGCCCAGTGGGAGGAAGTAGGTATTTCTTTTAATAAAGGCAATGAGTGTATATTTCTGTGTGTCATGAAAAATGATTGGTCTTGGTTGCAATGACTATTACTAAGAATAATAAGACATGTAAGACCAAATGAACCTGTTTTAGGGGAGAATCCAGGCATCGCAAAGTTGTAGTCTTTTATTTCGCTGTACCAGCTGTCTACCGCCTCACGTCCTGGACAAAACAGACAGACATGTTGAACTTTAAACCAGGCATTGCTGTAACAAGAGGGACTCACAGAAGACTGAAGATATTTCACTTGCCCGTAAGTTTCTTGGAAGCTGAGCTAAACGCGTAGTACAGATTCTCTCCATAGCCACCCTTGCTGTGCTGGAGGGCTCTGATTGACAGCAGGTACTTCGCCCAAGCCTGGGCAGAACGACACAGATCATGGTTTATAGTGAGGGGCGGGGCCCCATGCTGCCTGCGGTACGTGTTGTGAGTCTGCAGGAACTCTGTCTGAAAGCTGCTATCTGGAAACAGAAATGCAAAAGAATGCATTCTATGTTATTATTGGCCTAAACACAGGTGAATAGTTGCTCTGTAGATAAAGAGGAAACAAAAGAGAAAACAAGAAAAAACAGAAATCTAAATTACACACGTTTCACATGTTTACCTCAGCTTTGCACTGAAGCTGAGAGTAAAGTTGCTTTTAAGATTATAAGAAATGGAAGATTATCATGTGTTGAATTTGTGATACGTTAATATATTTTTACTTGTGTGGTTTTGGACATGACTATTGATTTCTGGCAATTAAAAAAAAAAAAAATCAAAAATCAGACTGCTGTCACTTCTAGGCCACGTCGGTTATGCACCCAACGGCCTCCGTCTGCAGAGTACTAGTGTACACAAGTCTCATCTCGTCTGGAGTGACATCATGGTTTGTTAAGCCCAGTGCAGGGCAGCTACGCTGTTTCAGTTTAGTTCCCTCCTCGCTCATCAGCTGGGTTGCTGGGCACCAGGTAATGGGCTCAGTTGTGTCACATTTGTGTCTGTGTCTGTCTTGTTAGAGTGTCATTGGTTCTAGTTCGTGATAGGTTGTTCGTATCAAGCCCCTTGCGTGTGTTAACAGAAAAACTGGCCGGTCCACAACGGCAGGCGTGTGGTCACCCATCACCAACCCTTGCTCGGACTACTGTGAAACTCAGTTTGAGTCTAGCTCTGTTCAGGAGTGGGCACGGACCTAGTCTCTTATCCATCTGTTCTCCTCTCCCCCTCGGCTTGTGCTTCGTGTGGCAGTTGGATCGTGGACCAAGCTGGAGAACCAAGTCGAGGCTAAGGCTTCATACATCACTGTGGATGGTAATTGTCTCCCTCTGTCTGTATGTTTGTTCTCTGTTTCCCACGAATGTGACTGGTTGAGCTGCCCAGACTCTCAACTGGGATCCCCCTTCGTGGCTACCGCAAAACAGTGTACTACTGGCCCCCTTAGAGTGTGCCTAAATGCATTGGGCCCGACTTGGCTGCCCAGCTAAGCATGTCCCTTAAAACCCTGCCTGGTGGAGAGTGGAAGGGCTTCGGTGATTAACCAATTTAAGTTTGTGGACTTGTTTTGTTCGGAGCTCTCTAAGCTCGCTCTTTTGTTCTAAGTTTCGAATAACTCTTTTGTTCCTGAAGTTCTCTCGCAGTTGCATCCTCCTTTCTCGCACCAACATGACAGCTTCAAATATTTATTGCTGTTTACATTATTATAAATGTCATTCTGTGTCAGACATCACATATGGAAGTTTATTTGAGATAACTTGATGTGCTTTGAGGCTAGTGAGATGATTTCAACGAGTCTGACTGGTTGCTTTTGCACAGTGTGACAATGTACCTGTGGAAAAGATGGCATAACGATGCACAACGGGAAGAAGGCAAGGTAGCAGAGGCAGTGTGATGACATGCATGTGGATGTTACTTTGACATGCACCACCTACCTAAACATTGTTGCAGACCAAGTACACCCTGTTTATGGCAACACTATTCCCTAATGGCAAGTGGCTCTTTAAGCAAATTAATATGCCCTACTACTTGGCAAAAATGATGCAGGAATGGTTTGAGGAACATGGTCAAGTGTTCAAGGTGTTCCCCAGATGCCAAACTGCTGCGTAAACTAGTCTGATCCACGGAGGCCCCAGCTTGCAACTTTTAGGACTTAAAAAAACACATGGTAGGTCCCTACAATATGGTGCATGGGGAAGCATTTGCGTACAAGTCTCATGCTAAGTTTAAAAGATAAGAAGGCAAGACTGAACAATAGAAATGATAAACTACCACATAAAAGTATTTAAAGATGACCTACAGGCCAAACTCACCTGCCATTATAGATGCACTTTTGAAATCTGCAATCTAAAGAAAATAAGCATGTTATTCCAGGGAATATTTTTGCATTTCATTTACAAACATAACTCTTTTAAAAAAACTGGACAAACAGACCAGTCTGTCAATAGTATAATTCTTTTTTACGGTCTTGGTCTAAGTTCTGTCTCTCTCATTTGTACTTGATCTTGACTTGAATTTAAACCTTTTTGGATTTGGATTCCAGGGGCCTCATTTATCAAGACTGCATGGAAATGATTCTAAATTCTATCGTATGAGTGAAATTTAGAATGTGCGTAAGAACAGAAAAAGTGAGATTTATCAAACATTCGCTGGGTGGTCCTACTCACACTAGTAAGTAATCTGCAATGATAAATCCCATTTAACTATATATGATGTTCACATTCCCTTTAAGAACCGTTTCAAGCTTCAAGTTTTATTGTCACAAACAGATAACAATGTAGCGTCATTACCCCTAATGAAATTCTTAGGCTTGTGTTCCCCCAACTTTACATAAATATATAGAAAAGTATACAGATATATTTTTTTAAATTAAAGAGAGAAAAAATAAATATATATACATATTTGCACATTTTTTTCGCTTCAATTACAAAAAAAAGATCTATATATGTTATTAATACTAGTAAATATTAAATTCTTTCAATACTTGTAAATACTTAACACTCTTTAAAACGTTATTTTCTTA
>JBBIGA010000083.1:6411212-6422149 GCA_037576975.1 Alestes dentex
CCACTTTCTCTCTTTTTCTCCCCTTGTGTCTCACTTTCTTTCTCCCATTCATTTTCTCTCTCTCTCTCCCTCTCTCTCTCTCTCTCTCTCTCTCTCTCTCTCTCTCTCTCTCTGTCTGTCTGTAGCTAATGGAACTGGTTCCAGTAGTCAGTTATCGACTCCGATCTCTAAACAGTCACCGATCTCCACCCCAACCAGCCCAGGCAGCTCCCGCAAGCAGAAGGTACAATCCCATGCTGTATCTCTGTCTCACTTCCTCTCTCTCTGTATCGCTCTGTGCTCTCTTTTCTCTCTCTCTCTCTCTCTCTCTCTCTCTCTCTCTCCCTCTGTATCTCTCTTCTATACTCTTCCCTGTTTATCTACTCTTCTCTATTTGTCTCTCTTTCTCTTCTCTTCTCTTCTCTCCTTTTCTCATTATCTCTCTTTTCTCCTCGTCTTCTCTCTATATTTCTCTCTTCTCTCTTTTTATCTCTCTCTCCACTCATCTCTCTTTCATTTCTCTCTCTTCGCTCTCTCTTTATCAGTTTATCTCTCTGTTTATCTCTCTTCTCTCACTTTCTCTCTCTCTCTAAAGTTTGTCCCTTCCCTCTGACCTTTAGGACCTTTATCTTCCTCTCTCTCTGGACGACGACAACGATTCGCTGGGAGAATCCATGTAAGCTCCTCCCACCTTTGCAGAGGCCAGTCAATCAACCTGATCTGCCAATCACAGAGGTACCTCTGGTGTTCTACGTCTCTGAAACGTCAACATCGCCCCCTAGTGGTGTGGAGGAGTGCATTTGTCATCCCAGCTGCTGTTTGCTGCTTGAGAATTCGTTGCATCCATTTCTAGCACCTTTCCAGATTCATTTCCCTCTTTTTTAAAACGTTTAAAGTGTTCTTTCTGTATGTGCGGGGCACATACAGTGACATGCACAAAAAAACACACACACACACACCCACACCCAAATTTTTACAAGCAGTCTGTTGATGTAACTCATTGTTTTTCTGCAATTTTGAAGTGATTTTTAGCACAAGAACGAAGTAATGTTTAAAGAACAAAATAAAATGTGCAGTTTGTAATATCAATGCATTTCTGCTTTTTTGCTAACCGTTTAGTCATCGTCACTTTTCAAGCCAAAACGACCAGACTTTTTTTCATACTGTTTCTTCGCCGCTTGGTTCTGCGAATTTCCAAGCAGCAAATGAACATTTTTATGAGAGCGTTTCAGTCCGACTTGTACAAAGAACCTTGTTGCAGCATTGATACTTTATATTAATCTGTTTTTGTAACCTTCTCTCCTCGTCCGTGCGATGGTTTGGTGTGTTTTAAACAGATCAGCAGCATTTTTTCGATGGAGTTTGGTCAAACGCCAAGGTTTTGATCTCCTCCAACACTTTATAAAACAGATGTACTGTCAACCTCTCTTCATGTCCCCATTTCAAACCACTTTTGGCCTTTTTCACTCTTCCTGCTGTGTATATTCACTGTTTTTCCGACATGTTGATGAAGTTTGTTGCTATAAGAGCGTAGGAGGGAATCTGTTTTGGGGGGTTTAACTAAATAAAAAAAAAAAAACTAAAATGAATTCAAAAATAGAATTTCAATTAAAAAAAGAAAGAAAAACTGTCCAACCAAAGCCATATGAGGATCCTTAACATAAAAATATAGCACATACACTTCCCAGTGTTTTTTTTTTTTTTCAAATGTTAGAAAAAGAAAAAGAAAAGAAAAAAAACATAGTAACTGAATGGAATGTTGTTTTTTTTTTGAAAGAGGAAATTTGGAATGGTCTAGAAAGTCTAGAAGGGCAATTTAAGCTAAATTGTAAGGTAAAACATCTACTGAAAGCTTTGAAAGCCAAAGTTGTGCTGGACCGAAGGTATATTGTTAAGTTCTTCTGGTGGTGATGTACATATAGGCATGAGTCAAACTAGGTAGAAACTCCTTTAAAGAGAATATAAAAACAGCCTTGAGCAATTTTACATTTTAGAAAATTTTAGATTTTCTATCATTGAAATTGAAAGGGGTTTTGTTGTAATGCATGATGGTGTTATTTTTCTCCTCAGAGGAGAAACAGAATTGCAAAGGAATGTCTAATTTTGTGTCACATTTTGGGTCGCTATCTTACTCAAATTCAACCTTTCTGTCCAATTTTATAACAGTTACTTTTAAATTTAGCTCAAAATCCAATATACAGAAATTTTTGAGATTCTGTCAGTTAAAACAGCTTTTGGCACTAAATAGTTTGGTCTATCAGTTTTTATGCCTTTTAATATACAAACATAAAAAAACACTCAGCATCACTACTGCATACTATTTCACCATCCATATACAAAAAAAGTTATTAAAATAAAAAAAACAACAAAAAATCTTCATCTTGCACACATTTCTTCATTCAGTACAGTTTCAACCGTTGTATTAATCTTACCATTATTATTAATAATATTAATAATATTACTACTGCTACAAACTTTTGCCACCATTAATAGTGGACGGTGTGGAAGTATCTCACCTCCTGTGGTGCCTTTTTTTTTTTACACTTTTTCTTGTTTTTTTAATATAAATATAAATAAAAAGAAATTAAATGAATGAAAGATAAAAACTCCCAACCTTCACCAGAACTGTTCAGCTGTTTGTAAAGCTCTCTCTCTCTCTCGCTCTCTCTCTCTCTCTCTCTCTCTGGTCGTTTTATTTGAGGTGGTGATCATTTTTTGTCTTCACCTGGTTCTGCTGGGATTTTTTTTTTTGTAGTTTAGGGTAAATCGCCTTGAAACGGTGCGAAAATCTCAGACTTGTTTGGTTTAGGGATGAAATTTCAACTTTCTCTTTGATGATGATGATGATGATGATGATGATGATGATGATGGTGATGTATTTCTTGCTGTATCATCGTGACCTGTGTCAGTGATGTCATTCTGTGTATTAACTCCTCCTTTTTTTCAATTAAAATGAGACGTTATTCCACCTCCAGTTTTGACTGTAATCAAATAATATCCACTTTTTTGTTGTTTTCTGTTCTGTCTCTTCCATTGACTGTGCAGTTTGTCCACCATCATAAGACATTTATTCCAGATGGATATGAGCCCCATATCCATTAAAATAACACACATCTGCATTCGTTACTGTTAGAGGTAAAAAATCTCTTCGGCATGCAAAGCCAGGCCAAAACACTCATTCATTACAATTAGGGGTGTAAAAATGGTTTTGATTTTGGAAGGTTAGAATCTGTTTTATTATTCCATTAAATTATATAAAATAAAGCCTGTGTCAAACTTGCCCAAAATAAAAATTTCATATATAAACAAAAAAATTCTAGGACAAAAAGATTTTTTTATGATACGTGATGATGTTTTGTAAATAGTAACTAATAGTTACTTTCTTTAAGAAATTCTGATTCCAGATGACTTAAATCAAGCATTTTGATTGATAGATTGTTTGATCAAGAAAATCAAAGGAAAAAGAAGGAATCAAAAGAATTGTAATGTAATATGTAGTGTGATTAAGTGGTAATATAATTTGTAATGTAATTGGAGTGTTTATATGATACATCAAATCATTTTAAAAGATACCATCAAATCTAGTGATAAAATTGGTTTACAGTGATGAATCCTTTCATACTGAATGGTGATCTAAAGGTACGAAAAAAATCAGAAAGGTGCACTCCTCCTGTCTGGCCGTATAAAGCACTGGCAGGTGTTCAAAGGCAGCAGAAAGAAAATGGGTGTCTCTGGCTGCTTTTAAAAGCATTTTCAAGAAAAAGAAGAAATAAGTGTTTACTTACAAGTGTTCCTTTGACTTTTTGCTTTTTCTAATTGGTTTTAAGATTTAAAAGCTGGAACCAGAGGGAACAACTGGCCATCAAAGCAACCTAGTTCTCTAGTGCCATCTTACCTTAAACTTACCGGAGTGTGTGTGCATGTGTGTGTGTGTGTGTGTGTGTGTGTGTATGTAGAGGTGGAGTCCCTTTCTCCCTGAAGAATAGAAATTGCACAAAACCGTTGAAAGAGAGAGAGAAAGAGCTGAAGTGAGAAAGAGAGAGGGAGAGAGAGAAAGAAAGGGGGGAGAGAGCAAGGGAGAGAAAGCAAAAAAGAAATAGAGCAGGGGGTGAGAGGGAGAGAGAGGATGGGAAGAGAAGGAGCGAAAGAAAGAGATAGAGAGAGAGACTGGCGTCCTGAAACAAAAAGGAATAGGGAATAAAAGAAACAGAAAAGGCTTCTATTGCTATTCCAATCATGAGTCCGTCACCATTTAGTCCCCACTCCCACCCTGGCGGTTGCCACGGAAACACAGACATCCAACTCAGCGGCACACATCAAATCAACTTAGCTGTCTGAGAATTAATTACCCTGAAGGTGACTGGAGACGACAACTCCACCCCAACCCCCCCCCCCCCACCCCCCTCCGCACGAACCACTACCCGTCACCCCCCAAGACCCCCGCCCCAGGCTGAGAGGGGGGCGACACGTTCCTAAAACACAACCCAGCAAACACTTTTCATGCAGTTTCCATGGAAATTCAGGACCCAAGACTCATCCCCACCTCACAGGTGTTTAGAAACTCCCTTATATGGTTTCAGAGCCCTGGAGCAAATGAGGCACTCGTCCTGGTATTCCAATCCAGCCATTAGAATCAAAGCCATGCTGAGGTGTGTGTGTGTGTTGTGTGTGTGTGTGTGTGAGAGAGAGACTGGTTTAGGCTGGACGTGCACTGAGACAATCGTGATAATGTAAAGCATCTATGGGACACGCTGTGTGTCCTCCCACACCAGGTGGCGCTCTTGCACAAGGGAAGGTCCATGACCTGCCCCAGTGTCCACTGTGTCAGAGTGAAAAACGCTGATTTGGGGTCAGTTTTTGCCTTTTGCACTACAAAGCCCATCCAGTATTAGGACGTTGAAGTGGCCTGGTGGTTATGGAGTTGCCCCTGTGATCTGTGGGTTCGAATCCCAGGATTGGTTGTGGCACCACTGAGGTACCTTTGAGCAAGGTACTGTCCCCACACCTGGGAGCTTTGCTCCTGGCTGCCCACTGCTTCACTGGGTGAATGGGTTAAATGCATAAGAAAGAATTTCACACTGTTCACACTGTGTGCTGTGCTGTGATGTGATCACGTGTGACTATAGAGGGCCACTTTATGTTACTTTATCATGTTCATATACAGTGCTGAAGTAGAGACACATTTAAAAAAATAACAGGACATTGGGGGTGGGAGGGGCGCTGCAACACTTCCAGACTTCAGGATTGCAGGTTTAGGCAACAAGAGTAAAAATGCAGTTGTAATATACTTCTTTACCCCCAAAATTCAGATACTGTACTAAAACCCCATATTTTATCTACAATACAGATGTCTTGACCCCTCGCATTTCTTAATATTTTGCTTCCAAAGCTCCAGATTTCTTTGTATTTTAATGTAGTCTTGAGGAACAGTTCTCCAGACTTCCTGAAGAACTTTCAGAGACTCTCATTTTCAGTCCAGTCCCTGAATCTCTGAACCTTTCACAGGAATGTTTTTGTTTGTTAAGCCACATTATGTATGAATCATTCAAGCAGAACAAAGCACATATAACTTAAAGCCTGAACCAGTGAAGGAACAGGTGCAGATGATTCCAGATGATCAGACGGTGATCAGTTTACTGGTGGTGCTGAATGCTGAGTGGTTCGGAATTCCTTTATCTAGGCTCCCTGTATCTTTAGGTGCTCTGCAGCTTGTCGGAGTAAAACATTTGTTCCAATTTCTTTCGTCTAATCTACTAAAAGAAAATAGTGTTTTTTGCAACAACCAGGCAATTCAAAGCAAAGTATAAATAAATGAGTGGGTGCTCAAGACTTTTTCACATTACTGTACATTAGCTGTTTTCAGTATTCAGGTGTTCCTGGCCACATAGATCAGTCACCTGTCAGCTCACCATGCAGTTGGTCATGGTCCTTTCTCAGTAAAAGCCTATCGTCACTGGTGGAACAAAACCTTGGAATAGCATTCCTAATTTTCAATGCAATTAAGTTACAACATTTCATTTTAAGGCATTTTAGACCTTTTCTATTGGTCAGTTCATCATAAAACATCGCCATCTTTGAATTATGTAAGAAAGATGGGAGCTTGGAAGTTAACTGGCCTTGAACATATAGGATGTCACCCTGAGAGGTTCCACTGAAAAGAACCCTGGTTTGTAGGTGCCTCTTTTCTACCAGCTCTTTTTGCTACAGCCTAGCCTAGCATTGCAATGCTACTCTCAGGCAATTCTGACGTTACCAGCTGTTATTAATTGCTCATACTGGTGCTTTGCCTGGTGCTAAAGAACACATTTATGGGGCACTGGATACTCCAGGAGTATCTCTACCATACCTCAGAGGAGGTTAGCAAAGGTCATGGGAACGTGTTGAACATTGTATTGAAGGAGTAGTTTGGCAGAAAACGTCCATCAAATGTAGTCCATCAGCCAAGACCTTCATGATGGAATTTGTTTCTTTAGTGTTAGCAATGGAGTTACCATAGCTAACAAGTGATGAATCGGCACATTCCATTCGAACTGGGAAGTCAGGATTTCCAATTTGCTAGTAGGAAATTCCAACTGGAACAGCCCCTGAAGTCAGATTTCTGACTAGGAAAGTTAGAGGAACCTCACCAACCCACCTTCTGTTTAATTAGTGTCTCATTTAATCAGTTGTCCACACAGTGCTATCCAGCTTCTAACTGTTATTATTAACAATGGCTAACCTGTCCGGAGCCTGGTATTCTGACATGTCATACTGGAACACAGTCAATTCTCAGCTCTGTCTTCCCACTTCCAAGTTGAATGGAAGTTCCACCAGTTAGTTGTGACTGTGTTAGAGTGGCTAAAAACAGTAACAACCTTCTGGAAGCTTCAGACACCAAACATGTCTTGAATGATGGTTTTTATGTACTTTTATGTACTGTTTGCCAAACTGTCTTTATGAGAAGTTTACAATAAGTCGTTCCTGACCATGCTATCCTCAAGTGTATCCAGGGTCAAACTCTTAAGCCATCTTCACAGGTGCCATCTGTACAGGGATGTATTCGTGGTGACAGGGTTTAGTTTTCAGAGCGGGGTGAAAGCAGCAGATCTAGCAAAGCCACCAAAATTCCATGCACTTATCTCATATTTATACCTGCCCTGACCAGCCTTTTTTTTATAGCTTTGGGACTTAAAAATGCCGTTTGATTGTTCTGCTTTGAGCATCATTTTTTAAAACAATCTAAAATCACACTTTTAAATTGAAAAATCTGAGAAGTTTGAGGAATTTTTCAATAACTTTTAAGTTCTAGTTCTTGTTTAAAAGGTCCAAAGATCCTCATGGGAGTAGTGTGTAGATCTACATACCCCCTCCACATCCACTGCTTTTGAGTGTAGCTTTTCATCTCATCAGGTGTCTTATCTCACCTCAGACTCATTTTTTAATTCTGTTCTTTCACATCTCATCTCATCCACTTAAGTACATCACTGCGATTTTCGGAACACAGCAGCAGAACCTGATTGGAACCTGGGCGGAACTGTGTTTGCGTTTGATTCCAGTTGCAGAAACAATCTTAGACTCTTAAAAATAAGCTTGATAAAAGGGTTCTTGACTTGACCTTCAATAATGGTGGTGGGACTCTCCAAAGAGACGACCACACATTACTATGACGATATCTGTTCCACAATACAATATTATTGGTTGGTCTTCTGTAAATCTGTTCCATACAGTGTCTCGGACATTCTGACCTCCTTTCCCATTTCCACAAGAGAAGAACCAGGTTTGGCTACACCTTGTGGACTCCAGGAGTGATGCCATCAGAGTAGATATAGCAAATAAAAGTCGATTCAAATTCTAAAATAATATTAAACAAATAATAAGATTCAGTGCCACTATATCAATATAATATTGTGCCAAAATATACCATGATACTACACTGTATTGATTTTTTTCTCCATCTCATTTCAAAAGTCAACGTAAAATATTCTTACGTTTTTGTGACAGCTGTGAATGAGAAATTTCTGAAGGCAGAATTTGAATTTTATTTCTGCATCTATTCACCACTAAAAATCTGATGCTCTATATTTTAATTATAAATAAAATTAAGAAAAGTGAATTCCAGAAGCTGTTTTTTTTTTTTTTTGTAAATGTCACTGAGGTTTTGTCATCAATGACAGCAGCTTTGTTGAAATTCAGCTGAAATCAGACAAATTTGAAAAATAGATTTGATTGACATTCTTTCATGTAAATCTTAAAAATTCCAGATGAAGTGGATTGGAATAACATTTCTTTTGTTTTCTCTATGTATTTTTTTCTGTGATTTTCATGCAACTGGAAACAGATGTAACTCGGAGCAGAAATCTGCTGAATGCATAGGTTCCTTTTTTTCCCCCCAGAATCCCTCAGTCCTGCTGCTGGACAGGGTCTTCGCAGGAGAACCTGCTCTTGTAAATAAATAATTTTTCTGATGTTGTAATGCGGAGAACCCTTCCGGTTCTGCTGCGCAGACTGAGGTTAGGATAGTGTTCTGTAGTTTAGGGGTCAGTTGGGGGTCAGTTTGTCTGTGTGCTTGCTAAAATATCTCCTTTGGATCATCACAAGTCTGTATAAATAAAAGAAAAGAAAAGAAAAGAAAAGAAAAAACAAAACAAAAAAAACCCCCAAATCTGACCTTTTCTGAGCCCTTAGGCCTGCATGCTGTTCTCACTGTAACACGATTCTGGTCACATTACTCTGCTGGCCACTCTTTTCCTGTTTGTTTTTATTTTTTAAGCCTCTTTAGGGGACGGTTTTAGACCCTTTGTGTCCCAGAAACAGTGAGTGTGTCAGTTCTGTCATTTCCGACCTGTTTCTCTGTGTCCACTTACAATGTGCCGTCCGATAAAAACAATAAATTTCATTACAAAAGTCTTCCGGGCGTGTTCATGTCTTGTCATTCCCGCTTGTGCTTCCTTTTAAATGGGAAAAAAAATGCATATTTTTTTAAATTCTACAAATTGTGCAAAAGTGTATTCTTTATATTTTACTTTGAATCACCTTGTTGGTGTAAAAATACTATTTTCTGTCTTATCTTTGAGACTGTCTCATCTTTGGCACATTGAATAGATTAAATGAAAGGAACAGGAACAAATGTTTTACTGTGACAAAGTGCCTAAAGATAAAAGGAGACCAGATAAAGGAGTTCCAGCCACTCAGCATTCAGCACCACCAGTATACTGATCACCGCCTGATCATCTGGAATCATCTGCTCCTGGTTCTTCACTGGTTCAGGACTTCAGTTAGATGTGCTTTATTCTGTCTGAATGATTCATATGTAGGTCACTGTGTGTCTTAACACACAAAAAATCATTTCACTGGTCTGGTTCAGGGACTGGCCTGAAAATGAGAGTCTTTGAAAGTCCTTCAGGAAGCCTGGAGAACTGTTCCTCAAGACTACAAAAAAATTCAATAAAATGTGGATCTTGCAAAATATGAAGAAATGGAGGACTTTTGCACAGTACTGGAGTTCAGAGACTTTATATGGTTTGGTGTGAAACCCTGGACTGTAGGAAATCTCAGATTTCTGGCTTTATTTGCAATATGACCACCAGAGGTCAGTACGTCTCCCAACACAAATCCAGCCGTTTTATTCACTGTCAACCCCCAATAAAGCTCCACATGTTTATATTGCGTGTTTATATGGATGTTAATGACAGTAAAATAGTGGAGTATCTGAACAAAATCACGTTTCTTTGGGGCCTGTTTTGTCTCATGACTCCCTGCATGTATCCTTTCGCCACGAATGGATTTAGTTCTAGGACTAAAAGCTTCTCAAAACACGACGCAACCATAACCATTTGATGGGAGTCACTTTCTATGAGGAAGATTTTAGAGGCAGACGTCTGGTTTCATTCACCTCCACTGTTCTGATTGTGAGTTTCACACCAAACCCACTCTGAACCCCCTTTGTTTACATATTAAACAATGGAATATGGAGGAATGTTGAAAAAAAAAACCAAGTCGAAGTATTTCTGAATGTACGGAAAGTATTATTATTAGTATTATTAGTATTATTACTACTACTACTACTACTACTACTACTGGGAGGTGCACCTCTCTGAACAGAGCTACCTGATACACTCGTACCAGAACCACACACGCGCACACACACACACACACTACCAAAATGAAAAATGAACATTAGAACCACTGAAATTAAAGCCTACATTGGTCCCAAATGGAAATTAACTTAATGGTTGCCATCTGGGGCGGACTGGCTATCTGTGCGTTCTGGAAAAGTCCAGAGCGTCCGTCCGGTCTCCTTAACTGACTAACAACAGCAGGGGGCGCTAATACCATCATTTATGAGTGTAAAATCCACAGGTAAAAAGCCAACAAAAAGAGTAGATCATTCTGATGTGGAGGTTGGTATAGTCGTTGTATTTGAAGCATGGAGCCTGAACCGTTATAGCATTATAGCTTTTCAAAATCATTCGTTTGAACCCCCCCTACACACACACACACACCCTCCCCTCGGACAACGGGCGAGACGTAGAGCTGTACGAGCATCCCTCGAGAGTGGAAACGCAAGGCAGTGTTTCTAATAAAGTGGACAGTGGTCAGGTGACTCCTGTTGATGCAGGACTGCAGGAGAGTGGTGATATTTTTTTTTTTATCTGTGATGGACAGAAGACGGACCTGCTCTCGGAGCCCTGACTCACACTGAGGACCAGAGTCACAGTGTGTGGAACCACATTCAAAAGTTTCATTTGTATTATTATGCTTCCCCCTGGTGGTGGTAGACGAAATTTTCATTACATGATTTTAATGTTGGTATTGCTATTACTGTTGTTGATGTCATTCATGTAATAATAACAACAACAACAACAACAATAATAATAATAATAATAATAATAATAAAACTTAACAAGAACAGTAGTGCGATTGCTGATGGAATCACACTTAAAAGAAGAGGGGGGAGGAAATCATTATTCCCAGCAAAC
>JBBIGA010000083.1:6430659-6446325 GCA_037576975.1 Alestes dentex
AAAGGGACGAACAAAACACGGGAAAACAGGGAGAACAGGAGGAAAACTAAAACTCGGGGGATAAGGACCGGGACAGGTGTGACGGGGACGAGGTGACCGTCACACTGAGTGTGGTTTTTACCAGCCTTAAAGCTGACTAGCAACAGTAGCCACGGAAGAACTCTGACCAGTTACAGTGAATTAAAGCAGCTAAAATAGGATTCATTTTCCAGTTTATAATAGTACAGTTATTTTTCTAATAAAACATGAAGACTGTGTGTGTGTGTGTGTGTGTGTGGACAGGTGTGGAACAAAAACGTTGTGAAGGACCAGTTTATGGGTCAGGTGGTCCTGCCAGCATCTCTGAAGGACACTGCTGATCCTCAGACGGTCCAGCTGAAGAAGAAAGGAGGTCAGAAGGCTGAGGAAATACCTGGCAAGATCAGCCTCAGGGTCGTGACGTCCAGGGAACTGTCGGCCATGTAGCACAGAGGCTAATTACACATGCACCTTGTCGTATGCAGCCGCTCTGCTCTTAAAGCGACAGTTCAGCTAAAAATCCAGTTTGACCACAAAAAGCAGTGGAGACCAGGGACAGCTGTGACACCTTGACCCCTGTTTTGAAGATGTAACACAAACCATAAAGCTCATGAAGGCATAATTAACGTTTATGGCCGCGTCAACATCACTTTTGTTGTTTTGACGGTGGAAAAAACAGAATTGCCACGGCACAAGGCTCAAAAAGGTCGCCCCAACTCTTGGGCGTAACCTGCAATAAACCAATCAGAACGGCCTGTCGCCTCCCCTTTATAAAATGGGGGCAGAGCTGTGTGATTGCTGTTACAATGTTGTGTTTACCTGTAAAATGAGATTAGTTTTCAGCTGAGAAAATAGACCATCGCACATCACTGCCACTTTTTACAAAATGTTCTGATGAACACCCTGAACCTGGTGTGTATAAATACCAGGTGTCAATTGATCAAACAGCCCATCATCAATACATATTTCTGATAATGAACGTGGTGGTAGCAGCGTAGTGGGTGAAACAAAAGTCCACGAAGTCACAGGTTCAAACCCCGACTTTCTACCATCATTGTGTCTTTAAGCAAGACACTTAACCCTCAGTTGCTCCAGGGGGACTGTCCCTGTAGCTAATGACTGCAAGTCGCTCTGGATAAGAGCATCTGCCAAATGCCATAAACTACACTATACTTAATTGTTTTGGGTGTTTCATTAAACAATGTAATAGTGTGAAAATACCAATTGTACTGTATAATAAAATGATTGCACACCTGTGTTCATAACAAGCATCATGAACCCACGATTTTAAAACTCGTCACTTAAATATGGCTTAATATCACACCAGTACGTTAAGATTGTGGCTAACATGGGTCGAACTAGCTACAACAGTTTTCCAACCTATACACAAAAAATAGAAGTTAAAATAAACCACTTGAATACTTTGTTTCAGTACTTGAAATTGGTTTCCCTGGTTTAAACTATTTTCGATATACTGGGAAAATTACAAAAATGTGTTACAACCATCCCTTGTCTCCTCTGGTCAGTCAGTGTTCTGCCCACAGCACCCACTAGTGGATTTATTAGTCTGTGCAACGCTTCTCCTACATAAGCAAATATTTAAAAAAAAACATGTTTATTCACATTAAGTATCTGTACACGAATGTAACTCCTACTTCTGTTTTAACTAACATATTTTAGTCCACATTTATAGAAAACAGTGAGGCCTACAGAGCCAGAAACCACATAAACAAGTCTGGGTAAATTGGGTGGGTGGGGGTGTGGGGGGGGGGGTTGCTTTAAAGCACCCACCCTTGCTGACAAATCATAGCCAATGAGCATAAAATCACATTTACAACTTAATATCTTATGAAAGCCATTCCAGAACACCAGCCGACCTTCACACTGTGAGAGAACTTCATGATGAATGGACCAATAGAAAAGATCCAAAATTTATTGGAAAGCATATTTTTACATTAACTTTCATAACAAGTTATGAACATGTACTTACTTTACCTGTGAAGTTACTTGTTTATATACATCTATAAATACAATGGGCAAAAAATTGTTTATTTGTTCAATAAACACATTGTTCAATTAGCAATTGTTTGTTTGTTCAATAAACACATTAGAAAAAACAAATAAACAAATAAAAATGTGAATGTTGAGTGTGAGTGTGTTTCCTGGGATCTCCTGCAGTAAAGTCAGTATGGGCCATCCAACACTACCAGCCAGAAGTTTGGGCTCAGCCTCGTGAATAAAAAAGATACGTTGCTCTTTCGAAATTTGATAACAAGAAAACATTAGAAATACCTGAAACTAATGGAACTGACAAGCTTTGAAGTGTAATAATATACACAGTAGATGCAGTTTAATAGATGTGAAAGTTTATTTGAAAGTTTCATTAAAATAAACCCCCTCACCTTTATTATAGCAGCACAGACTCACCACATCATTTCCAGCAGTTTTCGGAAATAACTTGTGCCCAAACCCTTCCATTCTGTCTCATTTACTGGACACTCATTTTGACTTACACTCATTTTGAACTTGTTTACATTGATGGCATTCAGGAGACACTTTTATCCAACATGACTTCCATTTCTTAACTACAGGGGGCAGTCTCCCTGGAGCAACTAAGGGTCTTGCTCAGGAACCCAGTGGTGGTGTACTGAAGGTACGATTCGAACCCATGACTTCTTGGTCCAGTGGCAGGTATCCTACCCACTAGGCCACCACTACCACCACCACAACTTATAGATCCAGCTCGTCCCTGCAGAGACTAGGGAGGCCAAGACATCATTCTCTAGACTTTCTGCTTTTCTTTGGACTGGATATAATTTTGTAGAACGTTTGGACTCATTATCCTGTTGAAAAATGAAATTTTGTCCATTGATGCATAAACCAGAAGGAATTATGTGATGTTGAAAACCTGACTGATACTTTTCTTATTTCCTAATCAACACAAAGTGAAAGTCTGCACACTAAAGACAAGCCTGATCTGTCTCTTCAAAACCAATAGTTTGATGACCAAAGAATGTGCGACTACAGACTACGAAATATTGAGAACAAATCAGTAACATTTGGTACATTTCTAACATTTTCCTGTAATAAAATGCAGTGCTAAACTCTGACCTTTATTGTACTGTAACCTTTATTGTACTTTAATCATCAAGATAAATCAGAAGCTGCTGATGAACTGAACACGTCCACATAATGGCTTGAGACCTCCGAGAAGATCAAGAGCCAAACTTCTTAATAACCAACATCATCATTTTTCTGAACACACATAATTCTTCACCAGACGCCCCATTCAATGACTTTTTAAGGACACTTGAGGCCCAATGTCCTCAAATTCAAAGACTTGCCAGACTTAATATCTCAAATTCAAGGACTTTTTGAGGATAGTCCCAGTGTCCTGGAATTCAAGGACTTACACAAATAACCTTCAAGGTCCAGTGTCCTCAAATTCAAGGACTTTCCAGGCCCAGTGTCTTCAGATTGAAGGACCAAACAAGTCCTAGTTTCAGACCAAATTTGAGGTTTGTTACCGTTCCATCACTGTTCTCTTAACGTTAGGGTTCTTGCCGCTGTTTACCCTGCATCACTCAACTCCGGCCCCTTTTGCACACATCACCGTCCACTTTCTCCAAACAAAGACGAACAGATGGAGGGACACACATGAAAATAGCAGCCTATTTGCTACCAACCAGGGAAAAAATGTTAAAAGAGCCTGTCCATTTATGCTGAAGTTCTAAGGAGTGATTCAGCCCTGTGCCTTCTTTTGATTGAGATGAAATACAGGGCAGCCAATCAGAAAAGAGCTCATTTACATATATCAGTCTTAAAGGCACAGTCACAAAAACAGCCTAAGAGATAAATAGTGATCAGAATAAATTGTGATGAATTATGAATTATATTTTTGGCACATAACCATGATAGAAAAAATGACACAGACGGAAAATGCAGAAGACTCTTTAAAAACACGTCGGCCAATTAGGGTCTTTAAAAAATAATAATACACCCAGTAACTCACCTGGAGCTGTGATTGGTCAGCCTGTCAGAAACACTGTGAGTCTCATTTGCATATCACAGCCTTCTGCGGTATCAGTACTGTAGAGACTGATCTCGCCATGATGATGAGACCTCATGTCCTGCAGGCCTAGTACAAGCAGCTATTTTTTAGTATCCAACATAAAATACAGAATAAAAGTCCTTTTCAAAATTAAATCATAACCAAAAAAAATCAACATTGTATTTTTTTCTTTCTTTTTTTTATTTTTTTAATTCAGCCGAGTTCTCAAACTGCATTTTTTCTTCTTTTTTGTTTTTTTTTTTTTAAATATTTGAACACTCAAGACACAACCATGCACGATTCGGAATTCCAAAAGTCTATTGCTTCAACCACAATTTAAAATAGCTTATCCAAAATAAAAAAAAAAAAAAAAAAAAAAAAAAACAAAAAGGAGATTTTCGTCCCCCCTTCCACACACACACACACTTTTCTTTTTCTGTATCTTTTTTCCCCACTCTCTCACTTTTTTTTCTCTTACCCAGTCAGGTTTGAAAGAGCAGATTTCGGAGGTGGGGGGAGGGGGAGGCAGAGGCGCTTGCCTCAGCGCTTTACAAACATTGGAATTGAATAATAATTTATAAAGAAAGTTCTTTTTTTTTTTTTAGTCTTTTGTTCCATTCTCATTATTACACACCGATAAAGTCACAGCACGTGTACAGGGTCGGACATTCAGAAGGGGGGGTTGGGTGGGGGGGGGGGGGGAATGTACAAAGGCGTCGTTCTCGTCACAAACGTCCATTTTATTTTTCACCTTTTATCTCTTTTCCCGTGTCTTTGCTTTTCCGTTTTTGTGCTCATCATTCCTGAAGGGCCCCGAGTGTCCGAGGGCCACGCCGTGTGTGTGTGTGTGTGTGTGTGTGTGCCCCTGAGTTCTCTCCTTTACTGAGGGCCACACTCCAGTAGCAGGTCCAAACAAAAGTCAAAGGTCACCGGCTCTTTTTTCGGTCCTCTTTCGGCCGTCGCTCCTCCCCCGCTCAAAAACATTTAAAATTCATATCAAAGAGTAGCCTGAATACCGTCGCCATAGTTACAGTTCCCTTATTTTTAATTCGTACAAAAACAGAAATAGTTCTAAATGTACACACACTGGTTCACTGCAGGTCAAACGGGGACCATTAAAGCGATAGTCTCCGCCCACAAAATGTGTTTGATTGGCCAGGACACGTTGCCTGAGCATCTGTAGTAGACTTGCTTATGCAGTTCCTGACACATTACGACATCCACAAGGAGCTAAAATAGCCACATCACCCCTTAGTCGCTTCTACCCTCATTAGCTTCAGCACTGTGCAAATATCTTGAACCCCCTCCATTTCTTTACATTTGACTTTGAATCACCTTTAAATGACAAAAATACTATTTTCTGCCTGTCAAACTGTCTTGTCTTTGGCATATTAAGGAGATTAAATAAACGAAACAGGAACAAATGTTTTACTGTGACAGGCTGTTAAGAGCCTAAAGATACAAGGAGCCTAGATAAAGGAGTTCCAACCACCAGTATACTGATCACCATCTAATCATCTGGAATCACCTGCTCCTGTTTCTTCATTGGTTCAGGCCTTAAGTTAGATGTGCTTTGTTCTGCTTGAATGATTCATCTGTAGGTAACTGCGTGTCTTAACAAACAAAAATCAATCCTCCTAAACTGGTCAGGTTCAGGGACTGGACTAAAAATAAGAGTCTTTGAAAGTCCCTCAGGAAGCCTGGAGAACTGTTCCTCAAGACTGCATTAAAATACAAGAAAGTCTGGACCTCTGGAAACAATATATGGCTCAATATTGGCTGAAGACTTTTGCACAGTGCTGTATGCTGCTTGATGATTCAGCCGTGCAGTTAGCACAGTGCTAACTGGTGGTCATACGTTTTGGTTCATAGTTTGCTAAAATGGAGGGTGGGTTGTTTTTCTGGTCAAACTATCGCTTCAATGTTCATGTTTACATCTCATGTTGGCGTTGAAGAGGGGGGGTCGTGCGGAGTGACGTTCTGCTGCTGTTGTGAGTAAAAGGAGGAGGAGAAGAAGTTTCCTGAAGTTTCACAGTGAATTCTGGAGAATAACTGGCAAACAGAGTAGACTGAGGTAACTCCCTATTCTACACATACACACACATACACACACACACACACGCACCCCCCACACACCTGTGTACTAAAGATAAGAACCAATAAACAACCTCTGACCACTCAAGACCCTTTAAACTTTTGAAGAAATCTGCTCACTATCACACACCTCAAACCTGCCACTCGTTTAAATCATGCAAGAGGGCCTTCAATGCCGACGCTAGCTTTATGTGGCGAAACTTTCATGCAAATGTGGTGCGACACCTACTAGATAGTTAACAAACTCATTTTTTGATGAAGCAGCCAATCAAATCTCAGATAACACATCATGTGATTGTGCTGAAGCACACCAAAGTTGTAAATACTGGTGATAAACCACTCGAGCTCTGCGCTAACCCAAACTGGTAGGAGCCTAGTGGGTAAGACACTTGCTTGTTAACCCAAGTTGCAGGTTCAAGTTGGTCACTAAGTTGGTCATCAAACCCTACCATTGTGTCCTTGAGCAAGACACTTAACCCTCAGCTGCTCCAGGGAGACTGCCCTGTAACTAATGATTGTAAGTTGCTCTGGATAAGGGTGTCTGCTTAATGCCATAAATGTAAATCCTGACTCATCCACCAGCCGGACTGTTCTATAATCATGGCAACACAATATTTCCAGCCAGTGTTGCTCCATCCCAGCAGATATGGCACTTGTTCAATTTGGAAATTTGCCTGTTTTCTGAGGAGTTCCTAAACAGCAACAGCTGGGAGCTATGAATGAACATAACTAGCTAGTTAACATAAACATATGCATGCGACATAATTTGTTCAGCCTGCTTAGTGTGCCACTATGACAAACTATGGAGTACTAGTGGAAATTTCCAACTTTTCATACTAACATTCAACGCCTGAATGCAATTAACACTAGCTAGTTTGCTAACGGTACCAAAATGGCTGCTTGTGCCTGTTAGCCTGCCATTTTGACGAACTGCACAGCTAAGCTAGTAGCTAGTTAGCTCATTTTCTAACATTTACTTCACAGAGTGGTGAAATTTATTACAGTCAGGTAACACAACAGAAGCCAGATGCCATACAGGCAATATAAAACATCTTCTAGTGCTTTCTTCATGAAACAACAGAAATCATATCACCGCCTATGCCTTTTGTAGCATATTACAGTCTGTTGGAATGACTGTGCAGATCATGTGAGCATTATCAAGCATCACAGAGTATCTTATAGGCATTATAGAGTGCTTTCTTATTGAAACAAAAGATGTTATATCACCCCTATGCTGTCTGTGGTGCATTATAGTCTGTCAGAATGACCATGCAGATCATATGAGCATTATAGGGCATTATATGAGCATTGCAGAGCATTATAGAGTGTTCTAGAACTTTATACATCAGTATATAGCGCTTCCTGCAGTCTGTCAGAATGACCGCTTTTTATCCAACTAGAGTGACACAAAAAACACCAACTAATCTTGTTAACTAGCGGAGGTGCTGCATGCAACTGTGCACTTTTGCCCTCGGTGGAAATGTTATCCATTAATTAGTGAAAGATTCGCCATGTAAAGCTAGCCAAAGCAAAATCTTCCTACATTTTCCATGAGCCTCCTGCTCACCTCTCTCTCCACAAAAACATAGCACTTTCATCCTGTTAGCATCCGGACAGGCGAAAACGTGAACATGTGGAAAGGCATAAGTATTAGCACCCCTTTAAAAAACGTGAGAATGCAGATGGAAAAACGGGGACAGAAGGAAAATTGGGCCTATCACCATGTAATGCCCATAGAGTCTGTAGCAGTGGCCTGTCCACTCCGATGTCCATGGCTTCGTTTGGCCGGCTAGTTGTGCATCAGCTGTTAAAATGCATAGTAGGTCAGCCGAAGGGGGGGAGGGGGGGGCGGGCTGGGGTTTTGGTGGGTCGTCCGAGCATCCGCTGCCGACCCGGTGGAGATGTTTCCTGGTTTTCTGCTGAAAAAGCCACACGAAAGGCATCGGGGCTGGTCTGTGAATCTGTTCCATCATGCACAACACACACACACACACAGTGAGAGAGCTGGGTGTGACTATATTGGTACGTATTACAACAGGGGTGCATCTGTGGAGCTGCTGAAGCTGGATTAGTTAAAGCCATGGATGGTGAACGAAATGTGAGGCCACATGTTGGTGCCGTAAACAAACCTTTTCCTCGTGTAAAATATTTCCAAGATCACAGATATTATAAAATGCAGAGGTGCGGGGCATCATATTTACCAAATTTATGAATCCTTTGTAAACTGGCTAGCTGTGTTAGCTAACCATATTGCCAGACAGGCATTAGCTACGTTAGCTAGCCTACTGTCTTTACAAACATTAGCTAGCCAATTTTTCTTGGCTAGCTGTGTTAATCTGCCAAATATTAAGTAGCCAGTTTTCTCGCCAAACATTAGCTAGCCAAATTCTCTCTATAAACATCTGCTAACTCAGTAAGTCAGTTTGTCTCTATAAACATTTGCTAGCCCTGTCAGCAACGCAATCTGTTTCTACGAACATTAACTAGCCATGTTAGCTAGTCAGTTTTCTAGATAGACATAGGCTAAATATCTTAGGTAGCCAAATTCTGTCTACAAACATTAGCTAGCCCTGTTAGCTTTCTCTAAAAACATTAGCCGGCTGTGTAGGCCAGCCAGTTTTCTCTGCATATAGAGGTTATACTATGGGGTTGTGGTGGTAGTGGTGGCCTAGTGGGTAGGATACGCGCCTCTTGACCAAGAGGTCATGGGTTCAAACCATACCTTCAGCAGACCACCACAGGGTTCTTGAGAAAGACCCTTAACCCCAAGTTGCTCCAGGGAGACTGCCCCCTGTAGTTAGGGAATGGAAGTTGGCTTCGATAAAAGTGTCAAGCTAAATGCCGTAAAAGTACAATATATTCAGGGGTTGACATAAGTGGTACGCGAATGCGCGGCAGTTTTCAGTCTTCACAGCGCAAATGCATACCCAATTTGTGACTACACAGTGCATGCCCACCCGCCCCTTGACTTCACGGCCTGGTGCGTACCAGTTTATTCTTGTAGGTACTCATTAGAGTACTAGAGCAAAAATATGTCAACCCCTATATATATTATATGTCACACTCATGTTTTACAGTTAAGTGAGTGGTTGTTATTTTATGTCCATAATTCTGCTTTAGAGTTTCAGAAAGTGACAAAGACTTTGTCCCGTACTAACTGACCAATCAGATCCCACACATTACACAACCTACCCTGGACAAACTAATCCAGCTTCAACAGTGGTTCTGTCCTGCAAATTCTTCCTTCTTTCTCTCTCTCTCTCTTACTATCACATACACACACGCACGCACACACACACACACACACACAATGTACATGGAGCTGATTGCTGTAGGTAGGTGGAGACTAGAGGGTCATGCACTTGTACTGAGGAGATCCAGAGACGGTGTGTTTCGGCCGAAGTGCCGCAGTTCAGATCAGATTCGATCAGACTTGCGTAAGTCCGACTTAAATCCAACAGGCTGAAAATTTTCAATGCACTTTCACAACTGCTACTGTAATCCACACTCCTCCACTTCGTCTTTGTCTTCAACCTTCATTTAGACGATGAAGAGGTGGGCCCTTTGTAGACACACACACACACACACACACACACACACACGCATACACACATACACACACACTTTGGATAAGCGTCCTGTGTATAAGAGTGTTAGGAGGCCAAGCACCGAATGGCAGCAGCTGTCTTTCATCCAGTTTGTGTGTGTGTGTGTGTGTGTGTGCGCGTGTACCATAGATTGCATGGGATTGTGCAGTCCTGCACATATAGTCCCATGTTCTCAAGTGGGTGTGTGTAAGTGTGTGTGTGTGAGATGGTCCCTCTAACGGCTGCTGTTCTTGATGGCTTCCTTGGCGGCTACAATCAGTGGTGTCAGACTGGACAGAGGTTTGGCCAATTTCAGGAATGAATGCTGAGGAAATAAAAACACAGAAAATATACATATATATGAGTCCCGTGCAAAAGTATTTTTTCGTCATATTTTGTTTCAAGAGATTCAAACTTTCTTGTATTTTAACGTGGTCTTGAGGAACACTTCTCCAAGCTACCTGAAGCACTTTCAGAGACTCTCATTTCCAGTCCAGTCCCTGAACCTGACCAGTTTCAGAAGAATGCTTTTTGCTTGTTATATATATATAAATATATACACTACCAGTCAAAAATTTGGATACACCTTCTCATTCAATGTTTTTTCTTTGTTTTTATTATTTTCTACATTGTAGATTCATATTGAAAACAAACAAAATGATGAAAGAACACATGGAATTATGCAGTAAACAAAAAAGAGTTAAACAAACCAGAATATGTTTTGTAATAAGGTACTGATGGACTGTTGTTTCTTTTTACTTAGTTAAGTGGTTCTTGCCATAATGTGCAGTAGAACCGTAGTGGAACAGGATCACTAACGGTGTACCAACCCGACCATCACAACTGATGGTCCCAAGAAGGCAAGAAATTCCACTAATTAACTCTTGATGAAGAGCGTTAAATACCGTTCCAGGTCGATTCCTCATGAATCTAATTGGAAAAATGCCATAAGTGTGCAAAGCTGTTATCAGAGCAATAGGTGATGTTTTCGAAATTAATCTACAATGCAGCCAATAATAAAAACAAAGGAAATCGTTTAATGAGAAGGTGTGTCCAAACTTTTGACTGGTAGTGTACATGTAACATTCTGTAAACTCATATGTTACTCAAACGTGTGTGTGTGTGTGTGTGTGTGTGTGTGTGTTGCTCTACCTGCAGCAGTTCTTTAGCAGACCCTCTGCGGTCCACATCCATCTCCAGGCAGCGGTTCAGGAAGTCTCTGAAGACGGAGGACAGGCGCTCGGGGTTCTGCAGTTCTGGAGTTCCGTTAGTGGCGATTAGATACAGCGCCTGCGTGTGGACAGAGAAAGAAACACACTCAGTGCTAACCTCAGTCCTGACCTCCACCAAGACATTGTCACTACAATTCTTCAGGAATCAGTTTAAAATGTGAAATATCCACTCAAATCTGATCCAAGGCATTTATTTTGCTGCATTAAGAATTATTTTTAAAAACCTCACACATGTGAAGAACCTGTTTATACAGCAGTGAAATACACATAATCAAAACAATGCACCAGACTTTTAAAACTGCTTATATTCTTGAAAAAACAAGAATTTTATTTTGGCCTAAATCAATGAAATTCAATAATCAATTCAAATCCATTCAGAGGCTGAAGATTCTGATTGATCTGAATAGCTCACTCGTAAATTGTCTAAATCTAATCCTCCAACGTTCTAAAGACGCCAAAGAATATTTCAATTGTTCTTAACATTTTTCGCAAATCAAATTCCTAAAAATGTTTAATATGATTCATAATAATGTGATTCATGTGACTGTTGTATGATACGATGTGATAATAACCTGCCTGATATGACAATAATAAGCTACAATACACTCCATATTATATTGTAACATATACCATATATATGATACAGGATATGATATATCAACAAACATTATAGGATATATGGCTGTATAAACCATGCTTATCATATCAGTCATATTACGTGGAGGGGAGTATTCAGTGTGTGTTGAGGTTCTCGTACCCTGAGTGGGTTCTCGTTCAGGTACGGAGGTTCTCCCTCCACCATCTCGATGGCCATGATGCCCAGAGACCAGATGTCCACTTTAGGACCATATGCCTTACGGGTCACGACCTCCGGAGCCATCCAGTAAGGAGTGCCCACCATAGTACTGCGCTTATTCTGCTCTGGAGTGATCTGAGCACAGAACCCAAAATCCGCTACAGAGAGAGTGAGAGAGAGAGAGACATTAAAATTACAGTGCCAATGTTTCATATGGTTCATTGTGTGTGTGTGTGTGTGTGTGTGTGTGTGTGTGTGTGTGTGTGTGTAAAACTCACTCAGTTTGACGGAACCGTCCATGCCCAGCAGGATGTTGTCGCTCTTGATGTCTCTGTGAATCACCTGATTAGAGTGCAGGAAGTCCAGAGCCTGCAAACACTGACACACCACACACACATAATTCAGCCTGTGTGTGTGTGTGTGTGTGTGTGTGTGTGTGTGTGTTTTATTAACCCCTTAAACCATTAACACCTACAGGGGGACCCACACTTCAGCTCCTCTCCCTAAGCTCCTCCCAGAAATGACTTCTTCCTTAGTTACTGTTGCTAAAGAACACATTTGTATGCAGACTTACTGAACAATTCACAACAAAGTAAATAAAAGTTGGGCTGTGTGTGTGTGTGTGTGTGTGTGTGTGTGTGGTACCTCTCTGCACACTGCAGCAATCTGTCCCTCATCCATGCAGGTTTCTGTCACAACATCAGTGAGAGATCCACCAGCTAAATACTCCATCACCACCCACAACTCATCACCTACCAGATAACTGAGAGAGAGAGAAACATAGTACTATGCAAAAGTACTGAGGCCCCCATTTCTTTATATTTTCTGAGGCCCCCATTTCTTTATATGAAGAAATGGGGGGGGGGCTCAAGAAGTGTGCACAGAACTGTATTTTTAAGTATACGTATTAGTTAACAATGTTGTGTTAGTGTGTGTTAATGGTGTTTACCTGTCCAGGTAGTTAACGATGTTGGGGTTTTTGTTTTCCCTCATCACCAAAATCTCATTAATAATGAGCTCCTTCTTCGGCTGCTGCTGCAGATTCATCTGCTTTATAGCCACCTTAAAGAGAGAGAGAGAGAAAGAGAGAGAGAGAGAAGGTAGTGTTTATATAACACAATACAATTTAATATAATACAGTACAATCAAATAGAATACAATACAATATTGTATGTATAATTTCTGGACGTTTTACCTCTTGTCCTGTGGCAATGTCAATGGCTGTGTAAACTGTTCCAGATGCCCTGATTTTTTAGGAAAAAAAAGAAAAAGAAAAGGGGTCAAAATTTTCATTAAAACCTAAACCTCACTCTGAGACACTGAGCTGTTATTCCAGTCACGACCACTAGAGGCCGGCACATAATTACAAATCCAGCTTCAGGCAACCTGCACAAGCACATACCCATCTATACAACCACACACATACCCATCCATACAACCACACACACACACACACACACACACACACACACACACCCGCACACACACACACACATAATACACACACACCCAATCTCTCTGGGGTATTTTAAGTCCCCATAGGAACACTCTCACACACATACACACACAGTTCCAGAGCCAGGCTGTGGAACACAGTGCTGATAAATAATGCAGCAGGAGTTTGACTGTTTTTAGAGTTTCCAGAGAACTCCCCGATCTGCCCGCAGGAGGTGCTCTATTCTACACAGCCATCCGTCAGCACTGACCTCAGAACTGCTCAGACCTTTAAAATATAAACTCCTTCCGCCTGTGTTTACAGCCGTGTCCAGTCTTTCTGCACTCATTTTTAAATACACCGATTCTCTCATTTAAAGACCACAGAAAATAACTTCACCAAACATGCAGACCACATATTATATATCACTATAGTTGTTGTTGTAATGTAATACTGCATGAATGCATATTAACATCAATTAATATCAATCAACTGCAAAGTTCTATTGTCTGTTGTTACGTTGTAGTGTTCAAGGACCTGATCCACCAACCATAGTTTTCCCACCTCAGCCTTACTTTGTATTTCAAGGCAGCTTTAATGTAATTCAAACTGAAGCGAGCACTCTGTGTGTGTTTGTGTGTGTGTGTGTGGCGGGGGGGGGACACTTACCCTTGTCCTATTTTCTCAAAGCGTGTGTATTTCTTCTTTGGATCGCCAACACTGACGATGCTCCCTGAAAGAAAAGAGGGAAATGTGTGAGACACACACACACACACACACACACACACACACACACACAGACATATACACATATATGCACACACAGTCCCTGACTCCCAGTGTTTTAAGCAGGTGGCAACTGGTCCCAGCAGAGGACGTCCTGCTGAGTGTTTTTACCCACAATGCAAAGCAGCACTGATGTTTCTGGACAACTCGCACAGAGAAGTTGTGAATGTGTGTGTGTGTGTGTGTGTGTCTGAGGGGAGACTGTGAGGCCACTCCAGAAAACACAAACATACACACAAACTCCAGAAGACAGGCAACTCCTCTTGTTGCACTGTAGAGGCGAACAACAGCCCCAGGCTCCACCCAAAAATGTGTTCTTCCATAAGTAAAGTGGCATGTTATTGTCAAGCGTGAACACACCACAGCACACAGTGTGAAATTCTTCCTCTGCATTTAACCCATTCTCCAAGTGAAGACCCCACCCACAGGGAGCAGTGTGTGGGGTTGGTATCTTGCTCAAGGGTAACTCAGTGGTGACACCAGCAGTGCTGGGATTTGAACCCACAACCTCCTGACTGCAGGGACAACGCCCTAACCACTAGGCCACCCAACTGCCCTGTCGCTAGGTTAGACAAGCTTCACAGAAGGCTGGTAAAATTCTCATTCAGTGCTAATGAGGGACTGTAGCACCTCAGTTTATATCACACACACACACACACATTTTAAGTGTGTTACTCACAATCATATTCATTCTGTGTGTGTGTGTGTGTGTGTGTGTGTGTAAGATCAAACTGTTACAAAGGAGGTTTTCTATTGTGTCAGTTCATGATTTGCCAGCACTGCATGAGATTTGTCCCACCTAGCAACAGTAACAAAGGAAAACACATATATTGACAGAAAGTCTTTGAAAAAAGACTGTTGTTTCTTGTTTTCCATTTCTATCTCTCTCTTTCACACACACACACACACCCACAAGCATACAAACACACACACACACGTACTGAGTCGCTCCAGTATCTCCTCGTCGGTCATCTTTGATTTCTTCCTCTGTCGGTCGGTGTGTCGGTACAGAGTGCTGGACGTCGTGTCCTCCGGCTGCACCTGAGACTCCGGCGGGGTTGTGACCTCTTTAATGGGGGCCGGGGGAGCAGCCGGCTCGATTACGGAGCGCGTGTAGATCTGAGGGAACGAGTGAGTGAAAAAGAGGAAAGAAAGAGAGGTGTAACAGCTGATCATTTTTCTCATTTAAGTGTTGTGTTTTTATTTTAGGGTTCTTTTAAAAATTACAGTTTCTGTGATCTACAGTTATACAACTAGAAAGTAATACAACAGAGGAGACCGCTCTCAGTCACACACACACACACACACACACACACACACACACACACACACAGCATCACCTGGAAAGGTTATAATATAATGAACATACTCCAGTTAATGATGTGACAAAGTATGAAGCTAAATAAATAGAGTAAATATAATACTGTGCATAAGTAATTTATTTATACTTTGCTTTGAATCACCTTGTTGGTGTAAAATGACTATTTTCTGTCAAACTATCTTATTATTGGCATATTAAATAGATTAAATGAAAGAAATTGGAACTCATGTTTTACTGTGACAGGATGCAAAGAGCCTAAAGATACAAGCGGGCCTAGATAAAGGAGTTCCAACCACTCAGCATTCAGCACCACCAGTATACTGATCACCACCTGATCATCTGGAAT
>JBBIGA010000083.1:6455732-6469622 GCA_037576975.1 Alestes dentex
GCAGATAGGACTAAATGGAGACAGATGATTCACTGTGGCGACCCCTGAAGGGTAAAGCCGAAAGAGAAAGAAGAAGACCCTACATCAACACAACTGATGTCTTAAGTTTACTTCTTCTGAACTGATCCCTGTACACTACAGCCAGCATAGTTGTTGAGGGTGTCTTTGGAATTTTTCCTATTCTAAAGGGAAAAAAACAGTTCCCTTAGGTTTCTAAATAAATTTTATAATGTATTTAGAAAACACTTCTGTAAGTTGCTCTGGATAAGTGCCATAGGTGAAAAAGATCCAACATAACATGACTGCATGCAAGATTGCATACTGCATACACAAACACACACACACATTTTCATTATTTTGTCTTACTGCTTCATTTATAAGTTTGTTTAATGTAACAGCATACATATTTTGTTTTTACATTTTAATGTTCATTTAAGTTTTAACATTTTTACATTTTCATGTTCAGTTTTTAATCTATTATTCTTTAATAATAGATTATTAAATACATTTATTTCAGATTTAATAATAGACTATTATTAAATTTATTTCAGATTTTGGGTGATCCAAATGTACCATCACTTGTCATGCTAATACAGCACCCTGGATTGATCTGAGAGAGTCATAGAATCAGAAAAACACAGTGAATGTTCCAGCAGGATAGGAAAATAAAAGACGAATCTAATAATGTGATAAATGTGGGGTTGCTTACAATGCCATGACAAGCAGCTTAATAGCTACCAACTAAAGCTGCCCAGAAACACCACATCTGTCTTTTCTGCAGAAACATCTAACAATATGATGAGAAAACACACACACACACACACACACACACACACACGTGAGCACATCTCACTATAAAACCTGGCCATTGTACTGGAAGCAAGCCTTTGCCGCCTCCATAAGCTCATACAATTAGAGGTAAACCATGTTTGGCCAGGGCAGTGCCGCAGGCTCCATTTGCTTTCATTGTTGTCTCATTAATAAATGCAGTTCCTCACAAAGCACTGTAATCAAGCATACAACTGAAATGTTGTCTTAGGCCAATGCAGACAGAATACACTTAGTTCAGCTGTGATGCATGAGTAGCCTGTGTAGCATTTGATATTGGCTGTTGATTTTATTTAAGGCTAGAACATTACAAAATGCACTACGTGTCCAAAAGTTTATAGACACCTACTCATGCGTGTTTTCTTTTAAAATCAATTGAAATAATAGATACAATAGATACCATTTGCTGCAGTAAAAATCTCTACTCTCTTCTGATGATTAGTTCTGGACCACAAACACCGCTTGAACTCATCCCAAAGGGATAGAGCTCCATCACTCCAGAGATTTCAGGTGCACTGCTCCACTGTAGAGGTCTGTGTTGAAGGTACAAAAGTGCCAAAAAGGGTTTGTTGAATTATGTGAAGGAAGAACCATGTTTGGTTCCCTAAAGAAACAAAAATCTAGGACAGATGTAGGGTTTTACAGGCATTATCCTTTAGCTCAGACCTTTAGAGGACTGAGTGTGAGATATTCATCCATCACTATACAGCCCTATCTAAACATGCATCCTTGCACAAAACACATAAAATGGAAAACAAAGTGATTTGTACAGTTTTGTAACACAAAAGTCTCTTGTAATCAGCTATGGCTTGATCTTTTTCCAGGACTACATTAATATGTCCAAGACATTTCGGCAATTTTTGCATTGCTCAGGCATTTTCCATGACTTACTCTCTACATTTCCAGGTTTTCCAGGACATGTGAGAACCATCAAATTCCTTGTTCCATGGAACCATATAATCTTTTAATGAGTTGAAGGGGACAAAGACAAACATCCCAGTGGATCCATATTGCACAACATCCCTGATGGGAAATGGACCCGTTCTTTGAAGCTTTATGTAAGTTATTCAAGGAAACATGAAGGAATGGTTTTGCTTGGCACAGAATTATTCTCTCTACACACCGAACCAAACTATAATTTCATGTAAGATCCCACATCTTACATCAAATTATCCCCTTCACAGCAACTAATAGTAGGCACATTGCACAACAGTGCTAAACGGCAGAGATCTTCATCACATCTAATGTGCAGGCGCAGACTGAGTGGGTGAAGTAATGATGGCACTTCTGGCCCCCTGCCACGCATCCAGAAATGCAGATTATTTTCTGACATGTCGGAGGATTTCTGTCCTGGACACTCTAGTGTAAAAAGCTTTATGAGACAAATGACATCAAGCTCAACACACTCACTAGTAAAACCTAGCAATGCAAAAAAACTTTCTGCAGCAAAGATTTTCAGTTAAATTGAACATTAGATCTTTAGCCTCTGCTAGAAATAAGTACCATGTGTAAGAAGTATCAATTAATCAAAAGCTGCAATGAAAATTAAAATGGAATGGAAGTTTTTCTTTGCTGCGCCAGATACAGCATGTAATTCCACTACAAGGCAGGAGTTATTAAAATTGTGCCGTGGGGGGGCAGCCTATTTAGCAGCTTATCTACCTTAGTGCAAAAGCACTAGGGCCATAACCATGGAGCCTGTCGTAGTATACAATACATGTTTTAGTCAATATATTGCAAGGGGGGTATTTTGAGCCTATCTGAATGTTGAATTAACATTAACATATGACTGGCACAATATTAATCCATGTTTGGCAACCACTTGTTTGTGATTTGGTATGAATTCCCCGGTGAGAGAAAGAAATGGCTCATTAGATCAACATGAAATCCTTATCTTGATGTTGGAATCCTTGGAAAATTAAGCTGTCAAATCCTTTTTGATGCAAACCCTACAACCCAAACACACTGAGATAACCAAACGATTCAGAAATGGCAGTTTAAAATCTATCTAATAAAACCATTTTGTTTCAGGTTTTTTCCTTTCCTCATCAAATTAAGTATGCTTAAACTTGGCAAGAGCACACACGTTTTTTCAATTAAAAACACATGAATGTTTTCAAAAAACTATTTTCTCTGTCAAGCAATGGCATATGGCCATATTATCAGCAAAAATCATGGGAGTTATTCATGGGTGTTATTTAGCATGCTGTCAGCAGACGGTGGAGTTGACAGTTCATTCCTAGTGTTCATCTGTGAGAAGGAAACCCCTATTATTGCCAGGCAATAAAGCAAAAGCACAAAAGAGAAGCAACTCCCCCCCTTGTCTTATTATGGGTGCTAAGAGGCCTGCTGTGCCTGTTCAGTAAATCACAACAGCCACTTTTAAAGCCAAGACAGTTTGTCACTGTTCAAAACAAAATTTGTAGACGCCTAGATGGTGGAACATTGCTGTGAGGATTTGATTGAATTCAGCCACAAGACCATTAGTGAGGTCAGATGGTTCTGAATCTCAGACACCACTCCAACTTGTGCTAAAGGAATAGATGGAGCTTCATCACTGCAGAGAACAAAGTCCCAGTGCTCCACAGCTCAACACTGTAGGGTTTCAAACTCTTCTTGCCAACGCTTGGCATTGGTTCATGTGATCTTAGGTTCATGTGTAGCTGTTACAGAGCACATGGAATGGTGTAATGGCCTGAACCAGTGCTTTTAAATAAATGGCAGTAACAATCTGCACAGAGATTATTTACATACATTCCGTCTTAAATGCCCAGTAATCAAGACTAAAAAAGGCTAATGGATATAAAGAAGTTGGAAAATGGTCATGTCAAACGTGGACACGTTCTAGGTACATAAATCCACCTAATGAGTGGACTTCAAACAAACAAAAACAAGTTAAATGCTGGATATGGAATCTTTAAATAAATATAAGGTTAAAAATGTGAAGTTTGATCATTATCAAGCTATGGCTACTTTTTACAGTGTGATGGTTTTAGGTCCTTTTAACCTTCCCTCCAAAACTTTCAGAACATTTTAAAATACAGAACATCACATAAACATAAACATAAACAAGTGACAGCATGTTTCAAGTTTAAATGGTTGGCTACATGAGATTACTTTGACCCTTAATGTATCCATACTTATTATATTCTAAGGTTTATAATTCAGTAACCACAGCGAAAACAGTTCAGACTACCTGTGTTATTCTTAACTGACAGGAGTGAAGAAGGAAAGCCATTGAAGAGGTTAAAGAATGTGGAGGAAGAGAAAAAGTCCAGCGCTGTGTGAATTCCACTAAAAGCGATATGGGGTCTCGTGTGTTTTTCAGTGCTATTTTTTCCCCACAGAAGTGAGTCAGTACAAGGAAAAAGAAAGAGAGCGAGAAAGCATTGAATCTGCTAGCACCCCACCCCCTTGCACCCCGCCTCCAAACCCGTACCTCACACCGAATCTAATATTTAACGCTGACCTATTTTAAAGGCTGCGGGGTATGGTATTTTAGACCTGCTCAGGGGGCTTTAAGCAGCCCAAGGAGGAGAAAAAAAGGACACTGAGACTGTGCCATTCTTTGAAAGGCCTCCTCGGGAAGCTTTCAAGCTTGTACCAAGGCTTAGCTGAAGGAAAAGCCCCTTTTTTCGCTAAACATAGGGGGTTGTATGTGGCTGTATTTTGAATATGCAAATAAAAATAGCATACTGGTGTAAATCTTAGGTAACTAGGGCAAAGTCGCGCTCACTGAAGCGCAAACACACTCCACTAGGGATGGGCTGTTTGAGACTGGTTCCCCCTCGAGACTGCACTGAGTGACTGTCCCTGTATCTGGGCATGTTCACTCATTCCCTTGTAGCCCAGAGGAATAAAGTATCACCATAGCAACGTCCAAGGGGTGTATGGTGATGCTGTCACCTCCAACTAAGCAGTTAGCAGCAGTGAATGCTGAAGATCAAACTCTGCGGTTCTCCAGTTCTCCTATCCATACCTTTCATCCCAGACAGCAGCTGTGCTAGAGTAAATTGTTTGTATGCTCTCATAAACCTCCATCAAGCGCCACTGGGCAGCCCGGAGACTGCTGAGGGAAATCCGTGTGTGAGCCTCGCTGCGTGACATTGTTTAAATGATGCGCTGTCACATCCTGTTTCGCTGTTATGCAGCACCTGTTCAGGGCCGTTCCAGCATCGCGAACAGCGACAAACCCATTAAACATCTCAAGGCTGACATGTAGAAAAAAAAAAGCCTTGGTGGAATTTAATCATCTGCAGTTAACAGATACTGCAGAGTAATTGAAAACGGCTCCTCAGGGACGAACTGAAAGGAGACGGACTCACCACTTTGAAGTCTTCTGGCCGGCAAGGTGACCCCCTGAACTGGCACGAGAGGAGCATGTCTCTGATGTCGTGTCCCGTTCGATTATAGAACTCTAGCATGTTAAAGGGGCGGGGCTTGAAGTTCTGGAAATCAGCTTTGGCCTTCAGAGCCTCCAGAACACTCTCTTCTATCAGGTGAACATCACGGATCTCATACCTACAGAGAGAGAGAGAGAGAGAATGAGATAGAGAGACAGATAGATAGATAGAGAGAGAGAGAGACAGAGAGAAAGAGAGAGAGAGAGAGAGAGAGAGAGAGAGAGAGAGAGAGGGAGAAAGATAGAAAGAGAGAGAGATTCATTTTTACATCTGATATACTTTCACAGCATGTAAAGCTGCTGTGTAGAAAATGATAAAAATACACTAAATTAAATATACTGTAGCTAGCTATAAAATGAATGATCGTCCATGTATCAAATATGACCATTTAATTAAACTCTTTAAGGCTAAAGCTCACAAGAAACTTAATAGTTAACCTCTTACACTCATAAAGGTAGGGTTGTCAGATGTCATAGAAAAACCTTCTTTAGTACCCTAAATGACTTGTGAGTGTAAAGAACACATAATTTACATGACACGTTACGTAAATGTTCTTTGGAAGAATGATCAAACTCCTAAAGAATCTTTACATATTGTGAGGGTTCTTCATAGCTTTAATGGTTCTTCACACTCACTTTACGAATGAGTCTCTGACATAATCACTATGACATTACTCATAGAACCTCTTGTGGTACCTTTTTAAGAGTGTATTCTACAATAAAAATCTTTTAATTCAATAAATACCTTGTTGTCAAGTTTTACTTTAATCTGTTCGTCCTATTTTTGTGAAAAATTAGTATTCTTCAAAAGAATTAAAGTGGGACACCACAGCTGAACAGGACATATAAAAAAAAACTGATATCATAATGAACTTGATTACTCTATTCTTGCAAAGATTTTTCTGTATTAGAAGTTTTGAAAAAGAAACTTAGATATGCATATATTTCCATTGTATACAAATCCTGTCTTTGGTTGATGTTAGAATGTTAAAATCTTGATTTCATTTTGAAAGCACACTATAGAGAGAAGATTTAGAGAATACATTAATGAAATTTTAGTTTTATTGATTAGCTTGTGCTCTGGTGTAGACAACACAATACTGTGGAGATGGTAGTGGACACCGCACAGTGCTGCCTCCCCTCACAATATCCAACAGCCCAGTGTCAAATGTGGATTCATTCCAGTTTCTGGGATCCATCATTTCCCAGGATCTGAAGTGGGATTCCAACATCAACACCATCCTTAAAAAGGCCAAGCAGAGGATGTACTTCCTATGGCAACTGCAGAAGCATGGCCTGCCACAAGAGCTGTTGGCTATCTTCTACACTGCTACCATTGAATACATCCTATGCACATCCATCACCGTCTGGAAACAGGACAAATGTAGACTACAGTACACAATCCAGACAGCTGGAAAAATCATTGGTGCCCCACTGCCCTCCCTCCAGTACTCTGGTAGGACCAGGAAGCGGGCAGAGAACATCATCAAAGACCCTACACACCCTGCACACACTCTCTTCAACCTCCTCCCCTCTGGCAAGCGCTACAGATCCCTGCGCACAAAATCAACCACACACAAGAACAGCTTCTTTCCCACTGCCATCACTCACCTGAATTGTAGATAAGTTGGGTCATCACCACCTTGGCCATTCACCCACACATCACAGACTTTATCATTCCATGCATCCTGCACATCATTTTTGCATTTTTGCACTACTACTTTGCACTATGCCTTGTGAATATGGTATTATTTGTATAGTATGTTTGATCTGTGCCTATATGTATATTATTGTCTTTATTGTACAGTATGTGTCTACAGTACCTTTGCCCACAGAATGTTTACTATTATATGTCTATCTGTTGTATGTATAGACAGATACATACAACAGATAGTTGTATTAACACTTACCGAAGTAAAATTCCTTGTATATTTAAATATACTTGGCCAATAAAACTGATTCTGATTCTGATTAATCAAGAAAACATTTACATTCATGGCATTTAGCCTACACTTTTATCCAAAGCGACTTCCATTCTCTAACTACAGGGGGCAGTCTCCCTGGAGCAACTTGGGGTCAGGGATCTTGCTCAGGAACCAAGTGGTGGTATGCTGAAGGTAGGATTCAAACCCACAACCTCTTGGTCCAAGTATCCTACAAACTAGGCCACCACCACCAGTAGGCACAGTTTTTTGATTTAATGCAGGTTTTCTAGACAATAAGTTTTAAGAATGGGCTCAACACTGCATTAATCAGAGGGACCTCAAATAACTCAGTTGAACCATTTGTGTGAATGTTGTCATTAGTACAAAGGAAAAGACATATTTGGGTATTCTATTAAGATTCTACAGGAAAAGACATTTCATTGATATATGAAACTGCCTGATTGTGCAGGGGTGGTGCACTGTCATCTCACAGCAAGAAGGTCCTGGGTAGCCGGTTCTTTCTATGTGGAATTTCATGTAATCCCTGTTTCTGCTGGGTACTCTGGTTTTCTCCCACATTCTAGAGATGAACTGCTGACCCGCCCAGGGTGTTTCTTTGCCTTGTGGCCCTATGACCACTGGAACAGGCTCTACCGACCTGATTAAGGTAAGTGATAATTGTGTGGAATGTGGACAGAGCCAAGTCATCATTAAAGTTGCTCTATTTTGGAAAATATAGCTTCATATTTTAGTTGATTTATGACATTTGTATTTGGTTTTCTTTAAGAGAAGACAAGTTGTAGCTGCAATTTATCCAAAAATCTGAAAATAGTTGGTGGGACACCTTTGTGAGTTGTGGCATTATTGTAATCGTCAGACCCAGCTTTGTGTTTTTTTCAAATCTATACTACCTATTTAGCATTATAAAATCAAGATTTATCTGTGATTGACTATGGGGAGAAATGAACATTAGGAGAAAATGTTAGAAATGTGCTGGTTATTTGGCTCATGACTGGACAAGCATTACATTTCTGCTCTCAGTGGTCATAATCAAAATCACAAATGTGTTTCACTCTTAGCATGAGGATATACAGTAAACAGGTCTCTTTAGAATAAGGTATATGGCCTTTATCCTAAAACTGAAATAGAAATGCTCAAGTGTGACACAAAGAAGCCCTTAGGCTGAGTTTTAGTCGACTTTCTAAATAACAAATTCATTACTGTCTGTTTCAATGGTAGAGACAGGAATTATGTAAAAGATCAAAGGCAAGCTGATACTTTCAATGTAACTATGAACTGCCAAAAGGGATTCATTAACCTCATAAATGACCATAAAAGGCCTTTACAAAAAGATCAGCTGTCACATTCAATTCCCTGATCAGGCATTAGAGGGTAAAGCCCTAGACAGAAGAAAGAGAATATAATATGTGTGTACGTGCCTGTGTGCATGTGCTGCTGAGAGCACTAATAGAGCAACAGGCATGACTAGAGCCAAATTCAAACCTGAGTCAAACGGTCACTCCGCTGCCACATGACGCCGCAACAGTGCTGCAGCGAAACTTCGCATTGTATTTTACTGCCAAATGGCAGCTGCCATTGATAGCAGAGCCAAAAATAGCATTTAATATTGAGGTTCTGTGAGTGTTGCACCTCAGCAGTCCACAGACCTTCAACACCCACTCTGATGCCTGCGGGAGATTGATTACCTGTGGTCAGTAAACTCCATTTCTGATGATCTTTCTCCCCCGTTTAGAAAGAAGAGCAAACACAACTCGGTCCCAATCTTTTCATCCAGAAAAAGATGGAGAGAAGGTGACTAGAAAGCTATCGACTAGAAAGGAATTGCATCTTTCTCAATGCTGCAGCCAAGCACTTAAGCACATATCCTGCTGTTTCTATGTGCTGAGTGTAGGGGTGACAAATTCCAGTCTTGGAGGTCTGCAAGAACTAATCATCCAACATCAGCACCAGACCTAAGTACTACTCTTGCGGCTGAATGCAATCAAATCCTCACAGCAATGTTCAGAAACCATGCAGAGACCTTTAGAAGGGCAAGTGCTCAAATTATGACCAGGGGGTTGTGGGTGTTGTGGGGTTGCAGTGAGATTAAACAAGGCCAAACATTTTTTTTTGTAAATGGGGGACACTAGCATTGCGAAAATGGGCACTATGAACACTGAGTACATAAAGCCCCCCTTGCACATGCCAGGCAATGTTCCAACATCTAGTGTAAAGCCTTCCCAAAAGAGTAGAGGTTTTTACTGCAGCAAAAGGGGACAAACTTCCTGTTGATACCACAGTTTGCCTGCATTACAGGGCCCATTTTGGATGGAAATTATGTTTCCATGATATGTTCCCACTCAGTGAGGGAAATTAAGGTTACCTTTATTTTCACTTCCCCATGATAAGTGGGGGAAGTGAATTCAAAAGACATACATTCATGATCCTGATTGTGTACACAAGTCTAACTGGTAACAAATTAACACACACATCTAAGAGTAAACACTAAGAATTAATTTCTCTCAAACAAGTTGCTTTTCAGGAGCAACGGCACTGCGACTGAAAAGCTCTCCTCTAGCCTTCATCTGTTTAAACCACACCCCAGTCCTAAATGGCGAACTTGCGGCCCTGCAGTCCATAACAGCATGTGCCGCATGTCCCATGTCTCATTTTGGCACTTTCAGAACACTTTCTTTGTATCCTTGCTGTGGCGAGAACTGCAATGTGGTAAACTCACCAGCAGCCTGATCCCTTGAGACTCAAGGACTAATTAGAGTGGATGGTTTTGTTCACAGCTGTCAGGCCAACATGGTGGAGAGGAAAATGTGTGTTAAAATGCATTTCTTCATTAATATAACTTGTCAAGGAACCAAAGCAACTGTAGATGATTAGGTCACGTAAAAATAAAACAACCAAAAAACATAAAAAAAACAAGTATAAATAATTTTTTGGATGAGGCTGCATGACTATGCACACATTTAAACCTGGTACCCCATAGGTTTCTTGTCTTATAGGTCTGCATGTTGTTGGCATCACGAATGTCGCACCACCATTTGCCGTGCTGAGTGCCCACAAGCACCATTCATTCATCCACAGCTTTATTATATTTATAATTATTATTGATGTCAGTTTCCAATATTTCATCTCAGTCATTGTCTTGTGTCTATTTGTCAATCATATGCATTAACCTGCCTCCAAAGAGTTGCATCCAGCTCCTTTTTAAGTATGATACATTGTGTCCAACACATCTTAAAAGGTGTTTTCTTAACTCCTTTGCATTCAACAGTGTAAGAGTTTGTTAAACTAAGCTCATACAACACAGTAAATGTTCATTAAGAACGGTGCAAGTAATTAAGCAGAGAAAGTTTAATTCAGCACTGTAAGTACTAATTCAGCTCTGTGACAGAAGAGACGGGCAATATGATTAATTAAAAGCACTGGTATGTGATATGTTTGAACAAAACTCCTGTAACCTTATTTTGACAGCACTTTTCAAACGAACTTCTTTTCATTGCTGTTTGAGGAACAACATCACTTAATATTGTATCATGATCCAATTTTCTTTACATATTGCCCTTCCCTATGTATGAGTTCATTCCACACTTTCAGAATTAAAAATTGTAAGAATCACCAATGGTAGAGTTAATTCAGTACTGTGAGAGTTAATTCAGTGCTGTACGAGTTAATTCAGGCCTGTAAGATTAGTATAAGGGTATAAGTCCGCACTTTGTTGCAGAATGGATGCGACAAATGAACACTGCAGGGCTCCAATTAGTGCCCGGATATGAGCTGTGTGTCTGAATTCATGCAGTTAGTGTTGAATTTGACCACATGTAGTCAGTGAATCACACCTTCTTTGTGGTGAGTCACACATCTACTGCTGCTCTGCTCACTAGATCCACACACACACAGAAATACACACCTTGAGTTGAGCAGTGCAAGCAGCTCCCCGGCGTGGTACAGGTCGTTGCGCGTGACCCTGCCAAAGCGGAAGGCGTTCAGGTTGCAGATTGTCACAGCGGGGAAGACCATGGCGGGCGCAACAACCTCATCCACTTTGGTTACGTGTGGATACTCCAGGTAGAACAGCACGCGGTCAACGCACACACACAGCAGGAATGACACAGAGCTGAGAAAGAAGAGCAGCCACAGACAGCACCTGGCTGTGATCCTGTCATAGGAAAAAATGTGAGCGATGCCGTGCAGCGTTGACATGTGTGCGAACACCTGGAGAGGAGGGGGTTGGTCCACAGGTACTGGTTCCACCTTAAGATCCATCACGGAGATGGGCTTCATCCGAGGACTCTTCCTCCCTCACAGCAAAGTCAGATTATGAGTGATTGACTTCTTCCTTTAATTCACCAAATGTGCTGCAGATTCCTTAGAAATAACAAAAATTATTAGCCAGTGTCTTGAGGGTATAAAGAGATAAGTCTGGCTGAAACCCAGTCATCATCATGAAAGAAGCTGAATGGGAAAGAACATATCAGGTGTTCGGATAGAACAGAACTCAAAACACTTGTACTATCTATGAAAGGCACATCAAGGCCATATCATGAGTGGTCAACTACAATCTACTAAATCTACTACTTAGAACTCATTTGAAATAATGAACAACATAAGCTACTATCTAGATGAGATCTGTAGATTAGTCTTTTTTTAATTAAATGTTTTAAACTGGGAATCATAATTAGGCTTATGTATGAAATGTTCAGTAAATTAACAAAAGCAGAATGGAATAAAATAAAACAGAATAGAGAAGAATAGAATAGAATAGAACAGAACATGTTATCAGATTAAAACTAATATGAATGCATATGAAAACCACAGAATGCCAATAGAATGTGCAGAATTATTAGCACCATTTGAAGACATATACATATGTATACCGTTAAAAGGTGTTATTAATTGTGCACACAATAGCAACTACAAATAATTTGGCACTCTATTGTCTTCACATGTATTCATATCAGTTTTAACTCTATTCTATTCTATTCTATTCTGTTCTGTACTATTCTAATTGTTATTTCATTCTACTCTAATTCCATGCTATATAGGACAACATATACAGACAGCTTATTCCGACCAGAAAACATCTATTTTCTTACGTTCAGTGTCACGTGGATCCAGGCGAGGTGCGGAGAGCTGGAGAGTGGAAACGGCTCTTCATCCCTCACTCTGCGGGCTTTGTGTGTGTATAAATGTTTAAAGTGGTGTATTAAGAGAAGTCTCTCCTCTCACGACTCAGACCTGCATGGTGGATAAAAAGGCGCCAATTCCTCCTGTCCGCGCGCTCCGCGACGTTAGATTTCGGAGTTCTGATCACGTGCTGTTAAACGTTAAGAGACCAGTAATGTCTGTTTACTTATTACTCCTGTAGTGGACCACTGAGCTGCTCAACAACTGGTGGCTGTCAAAAACACTGTAAAAGCAGTTCGTTCGCAGTCCTCACATGAGTGACAGAGCCGAGGTCCGTTTACTATTAATTTTATTTAACTGTTCTTCATTCTCGTGGCCTTATAAAGGCAGCTCTGGATCGAATATGCTGTTTTCCAACAAGGATGTTGGCACTACATGTTTACTTCACCTTTTACTGCAGGAACACAAAAGATAGGCTCCCGGATTTCTCCCTGGCGATGGAAAGACACGATACCAGTCGTCCAGACACGTTTCCCCCAGTCCTTGTGTTCTGGTCCAGCAGACCCGGTTCGTCCAGCCTCATCTGTGAGCTCCCAGCACGGCAGGAAGATAGTGAGAAACAGGAGAGTGTCAGGGGCGAGACGTCATGTTTCTTCCTTTTCCATCTCCAATGCTCTCCCCCAAGCTTTGATGGAGTCTGAGGCTCTGAGAGCTTGAGGATGGAGCTGCTCCCCCCTTCCCCTGCCACACTCTCTCTCTCTCTCACTCACACACACACACACACACACACACACTCAGGAATCGTGCCTCCCTGGATGTGTCCATTATGTCTATGTATTTTTCCAGCTAAATGTTTTAAAAACTTTAAAAGCTGAAATTTGTTTTGAGGTACTTGTTTCATGTAGAGAGCATCCATATGCCCTCGCAATATTTTCATGTTTTTTCATGTTCTAGGAGATATGTGGTCCCCACAAAGCTCTAAACACACGCACATGCACACACACACACACACACACACACACACACACACACACACACACACACACACACACACACACGCACGCACAGAGAGGGTAAACCTTTGATTTCCGCGATTTGTTTGTTTCTGACTTTTTATCTTCGTGCTCCTTTTATGGGTGATGCGAGTTGCCTGGCAACCAAGCCATTGGGACCTGATTGTTGCCATGACAACATGGCAGGGTATCATGGAGGGAACAGAGATGGAGGGAGAAACGAGAGAGAAGGAGAGAAAAAGAGAGTAAAACAACAAGTAAACAAGTGCAGGGACACGAGAGGGTGAGAGAGAGAAATGGAAGAATTGACAGGAAATTTTCAGAAAAGAAAGATGGAGAGGAGAGAGAGGGATGAAGGGATGGATGAAAGAACGGAGAGGGGCGGAGGTAGAAAATGGAATGGAAAAATGGACGGGTACAAAGATGAATGAAGAGATAGAGATTGCAATGAAAGATTTTTATAGATGAAAGCAGGCTGGAGGTGACCTAGATGAAAGAGAGAGAGAGAGGGAGAAAGAGAAAGAGAAAGAAAGAGATAAGAAAGAAAGAAACAGTGAGACAAAGAGAGAGAGGGAGAGAAAAG
>JBBIGA010000083.1:6478749-6491196 GCA_037576975.1 Alestes dentex
TGATGGTGATGGTTGTGTGGGTGATGATGATGATGGTGATGGTGATGATGGTAATGATGATGATGATGATGATGGTGATGATGGTGATGATGGTGATGATGATGATGATGATGATGGTGATGATGGTGATAATGGTGATGATGGTAATGGTGATGGTGATGATGGTAATGGTGATGGTGATGATGATGATGATGATGATGGTGATGATGGTAATGGTGATGGTGATGGTGATGATGATGAATGATGTATTGATATCAGTGATGTTATTCTCCTTAGGTCTTCGAGGATCTCTGTCTAGACTCCAGCTGGACTATGTGGACATCGTCTTCGCCAACCGCAATGACGTCAACAGTCCGATGGAGGGTAAGTCACAAACAGTTTTCCCTACAGTGATCAATAATCAGACTGTTTGATCACAGTAGTTAAAGTGAGGATATGGTGTGTGTGTGTGTGTGTGTGTGTGTGTTGCAGAGGTGGTGCGTGCAATGACGTTTGTGATAAACCAAGGCATGGCCATGTACTGGGGGACGTCCCGCTGGAGTGCCATGGAGATCATGGTAGGATCAATCAAGAGCAAGCCAATCAATTAACCCATAGATCTTAGAGTGTATTAATAAAATCTGATTTTGACCAATAAAAACAGTGTAAAACCGGTGTTTGTTCTCCTACACACTCGCTGTTTGCTGCTCTTTCTCTCAGCCGCTCTCCGGACCCCCACCCTCTGTGGGTTTCCCCCTCCCACTTGTGGGCGGAGACTATCCTGAAAGTTCTCTTGGGTTGAAAGATCCTCTGTTTGTTTCATTTTTGTTCTTTATGAGCATGTGCTTGTGACACCATTCTCAAAACCCCAGTAGCATATATTATTATTATTACATGTTTTTTAAATCACAATAACTTTGGTTCTATGTGACACAGGAACACCAACAAAGCTCAGCATGACGTTAGACATCCCAGGCATCCACACAAACCAGGGGAACTTACATATGACAACAATTTACTATTTGTTACTTGTGTTCTAAGGGTTAATGAATAAATAGGTCAGTTATCACATAGCAAAGTGTGCTGAAAAACCACTCAGACATTCCAGGATGTTGGTGTGTTTCTCTTCAAAATCTTTCCCCAAAGGAATTAAATGGTGTATTTCTGTCCTCCTCTCACTAGGAGGCGTACTCAGTGGCACGACAGTTTAACCTGATTCCCCCAGTGTGTGAGCAGGCGGAGTATCATTACTTCCAGAGGGATAAAGTGGAGGTGCAGCTGCCAGAACTTTACCACAAAATCGGTTAGTATCATTGTTACATGCTTTACTTGCGGCAAACTTTGCCACAAATTAAAGTATTTCAGTATAAAATACTTTACTATAAAGCCAGTTATATCCATATAACTTACTTTACCAACAGTGAACTTTACTATGATGTCGGTAATATCCATAGAACTTACTTGACTAACAGCAAAATTTACCATATAAATATAAAAAAAATTACCATACAATGATATAAATATAATGTACTTTACAAGCAATAAAATGTACTATAAAGTCAGTTATATCAAGGTAACATACCTTAGCACCAGTAAACTTTACTATAAATTCAGTTATAGCAGTATAACATACTTTACCAACAGTAAACATTACTATAAAGTCAACTATATCAGCATAACACTTCATTAACAGTAAACTTTACTATAAAGTCAATTACATTAGTGTAACACTTCACCAACAGTAAACTTTACTATAAAGTCAATTGTGTCAGTATAACACTTTACCATTGGTAAACTAAGAAGGCTGTTGTATCAGTGTAACATACTTGACCAACAGTAAACTTTACTATAAAGTCGACTGTATCAGTAAAACACTGTATTAACAGTAAACTTTACTACAATATCAGTTATATCAGTATAACAATTTTTACCAACAGTACACTTTACTATAAATTCTGTTATATCAGTGTAATATACTTTACCAACAGTAAACTTGAGTAAAGTCTGTAATATCAGTATAACTTACTTTACAAACAGTAAACTTTAATACAAAGTCAGTTACATCAGTAGTAACACACTTTATAAACAGTAAACATGACTATGTTACAACAAATGAATCAGTATAACTTACTGTACTAACTGTAAACTTTGATATAAAGTCAATTATTATCAGGTTGTCAGTTTACAAACAGGAAACACACACACACACACACACACACACACAGACACACACATACACACACACACACACACACACACACACACATGCACACACACACACACGCACACAAATTCTAAAATAGTCTCACACCAGAGATTGAGAGCGTCACACTGAGAGACAGATTTAGAAAGAAAATGATTTTCCTCCAAGCAAAAGTAATTTTAGATCAATTAGTTTCTTGGTATGGAAAGTTTTAATTGTTTGGAATGAGGTCTGTTTAAAATAAGGCTCTTTCAGCTTCCTGGATTTAAAACACTCACGTCACATTTTCATCTCTCTCTTCTCTCTCTCTTCTCTTTCCTCTCCTCTACTTTTCTGTCTAATTTTCCTCTCTCTGTTTTCTTTCTCTCTCTCTTTCTCCCTCTATCTACCCCTTCTCTCTCCCTCACACTTCTCTCCCCATCGTTTTTTCTTTCTCTTTCTCTCTCTGTCTTCTCTCTCCCCCTCTCTTTCCCCCTTTCTCCCATTTACCCTGCTCTCTCTCTCTCTCTTTCCTTCTCCCTGACTTTTCACTTTCTCCCTCTGTTTCTTTCTCCCTCATGCTTCTCCATCTCCCTCTCTCTCTCCCTCTCTCTCTCTCTCTCTCTCTCTCTCTGTCTCTCTCTGTCTCTCTCAGGTGTTGGAGCGATGACCTGGTCTCCTTTAGCGTGTGGGTTGATCACAGGAAAATACAGCGATGGTGTTCCTGAATGTTCTAGAGCTGCAATGAAAGTGAGTCATGTTTGCTGTTTTTTTTTCTCCTCCCTCTCTCTCTCTCTCTCTCTCTCTCTTTCTCACTTTCTCCATATGCACATCTCATAACTCCGTATTTGCCGTTGCGAGGGCAGCTGTCCTGCACATTTGTGTGTGTGTGTGTGTGTGTGTGTTTGTTTATATCTCAGCCTAATGGCTGCGCAACTGTAAGCAGCTTAAAGTTAATGCACAGTTCTGATTAGTGCCTGCAGCTCAGACTCTCCCTCATCCATTAGAGCAGTGCTATAAAATCTCTTAACACCCAAGGCTTTACAGTAAGTGTTTGTGTGTGTGTGTGTGTGTGTGTGTGTGTGTGTGTGTGTGTGTGTGTGTGTGTGTGTGTATATCCATCAACAAAGTCGAAGTCGAGTCGACTAGTTGTTTGATGACGTCATCACACAGACACAGTGGAGGAACACAGGCATCCAACAATTACCAACTTTTAGTAAAGTTCTTTGTAACAGTAACAGTCAAAATGACAATGAAACAAAACAAAGGCTGACACCTTGAATTTTCTGGTAAATTTAAGTGCACAACAGAAAGTGGGAACAGTTTAAGCCGCGCAGCCACTCAGTGTCCTCTGGACTGGACGACTCTCTGCAGTGCTAGAGTTGGCCATGTTCTGCTTGAATGATTCATACGTAGGTCGCTGTGTGTCTTAACAAACAAAAACATTTCTCTGAAACTGGTCAGATTCAGGGACTGGACTGAAAATGAGAGTCTTTGAAAGCCCTTCAGGAAGCCTGGAGAACTGTTCCTCAAGACTACATTAAAAGTCTGGATCTTTGGAAGTAGAATATGGAGAAAGTAGGGGTGCCTCAAGACTTACACAGCACTTTATGTGTGTTAATGTTGTGTCTTAATCTGGTCAAATGACTTGTTGTCTAAATGTACTCTACAAAGACACTGCTTCATAGTTACAAACGGCCTCTACTCTACAAGGAAGCCTTTCCATAATTTGTGCCCGTTCTGTCAAAAGAGCATGTCTGAGGTCACTAGTGTTGATCTGGCTCACAGTCGACACTCCAGTTAATCCCAGCGGTGGGGTTGAGGTCAGGACTCTGTTCAGTCCACTGGAGCTTCTACATCCTAAACTCATCAAACTGTCTTTGATCTCACTTTGTGCACAGTCGTGAAATCCCAGAATTCTCAAAATGTTCCACATTTTGGAAGTGTATAATTGTGTAAGATGTCTTTGTGTGTCATGGTCTGGGAATAGTACCTCTGGCCACCACCAGGGGGAGGTGGTTCTTCCTCACTGTTCGTTTTCTTCCACACCTGTTCTCACTAACTGACTTTATTACTTCACTATTTAAGTTCCACCCACCCCTCACCTTTCATTTAATCAAGAGTTTAGACTACTCATGTTATGATCAACCTCCATTGCTTTTTAATCTTTCCTCCTTGTCTATTCATTTACTCCTTACCGTCGTCGCTCTGCGTCTTTCCTTTTTGAGAAGTACGTTAATCTCTGCTTTATTTCACCTTTCTTCCCATTCACGTCCACAGCTAGACTCTTTAATCTACTTGCTCATCTCACATTCTCACGTATTGCTTCCTACTCCTTCCAATCCTCACTTCCGGTTTCTCCCATGCTCCATTACTACTGACCCTCACTGCTCCGTACTCCCTCTGTTCAAAACATCCGTCCCGGTTTCCTGGTTCTTTTTCATGTTTCTCACAGTGTTAGAAAACGCCAACTGAAATTTATCTTCAGCCCAAGTAGATAATGGTGCTTGTACTTCATCGATTTCCCAGTTATTAGTTTGGCCTCTTTCCAAGTCCATCTGTTGTCATGACATTTCAACCAATCAAAAAGTAGTGAGGCAGTCAGCACACTTTTATCCCTGTGGGTGGGGGTACAGGTGGGGTACAGCTGGGGTACACACCACAGCACACAGTGTGAACAGCATGAAATTCTTCTCTGCATTTAAACCATTCACCAAGTGAAGCAGTGGGCAGCCAGGAACACAGTGCCCAGAGAGCAATGTGTGGGGTTGGTATCTTGCTCAGGGGAACCTCAGAGGTGCCACTAGCAGTCCTGGTATTCAAACCCTTAACCTTCTGGTCACAGAGCCAACCCTCCAACCAGCTGGCCCTAAGGTACCCAAACCCTAAAAACAGCCCCAGCCCATATTTCCTCCTCCACCAAACTGTATTATTGGCACTATGCATTCCACTATGTGAGGTTCTCCTGGCATCTGACATCCTGATAGCAAAGCACGATTCACCACTCCAGAGAACATGTTTCCTCTGCTCCAGAGTTCAGTGTGCTTTACACCACTCCAGCTCGGCGTTGCCCACAGTGGTCTTAGGCTTGTGCGCATCTGCTCAGCCATGGAAACCCATTTCATGAAGCTCCTCAAGCACAGTTCTTGTGTTGGTGTTTCTTCCAGAAGATATTTGGGACTCTGTAGTGAGCAATACAAGGAAAGGTGTTTTTTTATGCACTTGCATTTATCCTAGACACTTTCATTTTACGATAATGCTACTTGCAGTCGACCACGGCAGCTCTAACCTTTTTGTTGGATCCAGTAGCATGTTTACATTCACCATACTCTTCAATATGACTAGTTTTTAGACTGCAGGACTGTGTGCTGCTTGCAATGAGCGTGGCGAAAACACCTGAACTCAATAAATATGATTGTCCACATACTTTTTTCAAAAATGTGCCACCAGACATGTTATTAAACAGGGGGTTTGGTTTTAGATTACACGTATTTAGCTTTGGAATTACAGCGGTTAATGAAAAAGCCCTCGTCATCAATAACTGGAGGGGGTGTGTGTGTGTGTCAGGGTTATCAGTGGCTGAAGGAGCGGGTGTATAGTGAAGAAGGCCGCAGACAGCTGGCCAAAATCAAAGAGCTCCACCTGCTGGCCGACCGGCTGGGCTGCACTGCTGCTCAACTCGCCATTGGTGAGTGTTTGTGTTTTTTTGTGTTTGTGTTTGAGTTTGTGTGTATGTGTGTGTTTGCAAATCTCATAATATGGTCCAGATAACACACCAATAAAGTGGGGACATGTGTCATTGCGGGGACTTAAAATCAGTTTAGTTTAAAACTACAACCAAATCTTTTCATTCCCAAAACTTCTCTGGACCCTCAAACCTCCTCCAACTCTTCATTAAGGTGGATCAGATTTGTGGATGTGGTTTAGGACACAGCATGACTTACTGTGAGCTGTAAAAATGAACTGAACTTCTTCATTAAGGCGGATCAGACTTGTGGATGTGGTTTAAGACACAGGATGACTTACTGTGAGTTGTAAAAATGCCATTTAAACAGATTGTAATGCAGTGCATAAACTGTAAGGGGCAATAAGACCTACTGTGGCTTAAATAGAGCTTCTATAATGTGTTATAATGTTCAAATGATCCACTCTGTAACTTTAACTGTAATACTGACCCTCTAACCTCTCTCTCTCTCTCTCTCTCTCTCTCTCTCTCTCTCTCTCTCTCAGCCTGGTGTTTGCGCAGTGAAGGTGTTAGTTCTGTTTTGTTGGGTGTCTCAAACACAGATCAGCTGCTGGAGAACTTGGGCGCCCTAAGGGTAACACACGCACACACACACACACACACACACACACACACACACACTGCATCAAACCCATTACAAAAATCTTTCACATCCAGGAACTTTAGATTGTTCGCAGTTCACATACACACACACACGAGAAAATGACATATATTCAAGGAGCTGTTGTCCCCACTGACTAAAATTGAAGGCCATTTTAAAAACAGCAGTTCCTGAAATGCACAACATTTCCAAATTTAATCAGAATACAGTAGTTAAAGTTATATTAGACACGGAATATTTTTCTGTCCTCAACCATCTACTGTCATAACGTATAATACTGTGCAAAAGTCTTGAGCCCACACCTCATTTCGTTTTTTGCCTTTGAATCACCTTATAGGTGAAAAACTACTATGTTCTGTCTGTCAAGCTGTCTTATCTTTGACATAGATTACATTAAAGGGAACAAATATTTTGCTGGCTGCAAAGTGCCTAATGGTACAAGGAGCCTAGATAAAGGAGTCCCAACCACTCAGCATTCAGCACCACCAGTATACTGATCAGTATACTGATTCAGGGACTGGACTGAAAATGAGAGCAAAATATCAAGAAATGAGTAGGGGTGGTCAAGACTATTGCACAGGGCTGTAAAAACAAAATAAACAATATTTGAACTGGAAAAATGAATATTGTGAAATGTTCTTCTGCTGTAATTGTCATCTAAGTAAAAATGCTAAAAATAGAATTACATTATTTAAATGTAACACAAGAGCCAGCCAGTCACAGTTCACGGCCATTTGTTCTTCAGGTGCTCTCTCAGATGACCCCTCAGACGGTCGGTGAGATGGACGCTTTGCTGGGAAACAAGCCGCACTCCAAGAAAGAGTCGCGCGCGTGAGGAGAGGGAGAGAGCGAGAGACGGCGAATGCGTGAAACAAATGAGGAAAGAGAGGATGGAGAGATGAAGGATGGATGAGACAAGGAGTGCTTTCGCTTCCTTCCCTGTATACTCCATCTCCCCGCATGGCTCCTGCAAAAAAATATCGGGCTTCCAGAAGCAGATCCAGCTCCAGACCCATTCCAGACCAGAGCTGAACCCATGAACCCATACCAGAACTGAACCCATGAACCCAGACCAAAACCATACCCACTAACCCAGACCAAAACCACACCCATTAACCCAGACCAGAATGGAACCCATTTAAGCCAGACCAGAGCTGAACCCATTAACCCAGACCAGAACCAAACCCATTAACCCAGACCAGAATGGAACCCATTTAAGCCAGACCAGAGCTGAACCCATTAACTCAGACCAGAACCAAACCCATTAACCCAGACCAACCCCGAATGCATAAAGCTGGACCAGAACTGAAAATATTTAACAGAACCCATAAACTTGACCAGAACCAAACTCATTAACCCAGACCAAAGCTGAGCCCATTTAACCTAGGCCAGTACCAACCCATTAAATCCAGACCAGAACCGAACCCATTTAAGATAGACCAGACCTGAGCCCGTATAAACAGTATGAAACCCATTTACCTCAAAGAGACCAGACCATATTTTACCCGAATGAGAAGCAAACAGGTACTGGCTCCACTGAACCCAGGCCAGAGCAAACTCGAAACCATTTAACCCAGACCATACCAGAACACATTTAACCTAGACCAGACCTAGACCCATTTATCCTGAATCAGAACCAAAACCATACTCAGACCAGTTTATCCCAGACCAAACTCTATTTATCCTGGAGAGGAACCACATCCATTCATCCTAAACCAGAACCAAGCTCGTTTATCCTGGATCAGTTTCATCCAAACTGGACCCATTTAATCCAGAACCACACTGGACCCATGCAACCCAGACTACATCTATTTAACCTGGACCAGGACTCGACCCATGTAAATCGGGCAAAAACCGGGCTCATTCAACCTGGACCAGTACTGACCCAGACCAAAACAAAACTCATTTGTCCCAGTCAAGAACTGGACCCATTTAACCTGGACCAGTATGGACCTAGACCAAAAACAACTAATTTATCTCAGTCAAGAACTGGACCCATTTAACCCATATTAGAACTAGATGCATTAAACCCAGAACAGAACTGGACCCATTTAATCCAAACTTATTTATTCCACCCCGGAACCGAAGGACAAGAACTGGACTCATTTATTCCCGGACTAAAATGGAACCAATTCTGGACCTATTTAACCCAGACCAGGATCCCTTCTGCATCGTCAGCTCTGTTTTGATATAAATATATACTTACTTAGTAAAAAAAACACAGATTTTACTCAAAATGCAACAAGACACTGAGAACTCTAAACCAAGGCCGTCCTACAATATATTACTCATCCCGAGAGAGGGAGAGAGAGAGAGAGAGAGAGAGAGAGAGAGCATATCAGAGCATCAAGTTTCTGTCTTCCAGGAGAAACATTTAACGGGGGAAGATGGAGGGAGATGAAGAAAACAAAAGACTCACTTCTTCTCCCGGAATGCTGTGCAGGCAGGCTTTAGGTGTGTGTGTGTGTGTGTGCGTGTGTGTGTGTGTGCGTTTGGACTGCTGGCTCACTGCTGTTCACTGCCAATGAAGCAAACAGACACAAAAGCAGCGAAACACAACTTAATATGTATGTGCGTATGTGTGTGTTTGTGTGTCTCGCTCCATCTTCCTTCCCTTCGTCTCAGACTGTGCGCATGTCCCTTTAAGAGAGTCCCCACTGCCCAGTTAGAGGGATGAGTGTATGTGTTTGTGTGTGTGTGTGTGTGTGTGTGTGTGTGTGTGGTTGGACCACATCCTCGGCCTTGTCTTTTGCACTAAGCCGACCGGGTCAAAAGGTCACCGTGACCGGAGGACTGTGCTCGCATTGCTGTGTGTGATGGACATTTTACTGCGTCAGTGACAATGAAAATGTGAAGAGGACTTCTACGGTGTGTGTGTGTGCATGTGTGTGTGCGCGTGTGTGTATGGGGACGTTTTTGGCTTTGAATGGACACAAACTAACTAACGAGCCTCCAGTTCAGTCGGTTATTAAACTGATAGTTTGGTGAAATTCATCCTCCCACCCAGAGGAAAGAAATCCAAAATAAGATCTTCTCTGTTCAGTCTATTTCTCCAACCCATAACTGAACTTATTTAACATCAAAATCAGATTCTGACCATTTCTCCCAGCTCCTGAGAAAGAAGCTTCCTCTAATCTCAGCCCGATCCCAGTTTAAGATCTTAAACTGAAAGTTCTTTTCTCTCACTGATATTTTCTTTTACTTCAGGTCCTTCTGTTCTCTCTCTACTTCCTATTCCTTTTCTCTTTCTCTTGTATTATATTCTCTCTCTCCTTTCTCATCTTTCTCTCTACCTCTCTCCCTTTCTCTCTACCTCTCTCTTTTTCTTACTCTCATCTTTTTCTCTCTCTATTTTCCTCTTTTTCTCTTTTCTCTCCCCTCGCCTCCTTTTCTACTTTGTTTTTAGCTGCTTCTTTTCTCTCTTCTCTCTTTCTCTCTCCTCTCGTTTCATCTTTTGTCTCTCTCTACTGCTCTCTCACCTCTCTCGCTCTCCTTCACTTTCTCTCCTTTCTCCTCTCTCTCTTTGTCTCCTCTCTCTCTCTCTCTCTCTCTCTCTCTCTCTCTCTTTCAGATAATCAGATCTTCAAATAAACCATAAAACCCAAAAGAAAACTTGATTTCTTATAAATGAGTCTTTATAACATCTGAAATTTGTCTTATTGATCAAATTCAAGTCTCAGCTGCCAAAGTCAGACATTTTTAGATCCATACGGTTGTTAAAGAGAAGAAAACTGATGAGAACAACGGAAAAACTTCTGTCTTGAGTTGATGTTTTGCTACTTATTTCTCCTAAAGGGGGGTTAGGAGAAACAAGTCAGACTTCAATAATCTCCAAACAAGATGATTTATTTCTGAAGCTAAATTTTCCTCTGGGTTACTCTTAATGTAGTGGATCAGCCAAGGCATGTTTGGAGTCTTCAGTTTTAGCCTAATGCCTCCTCTGCAATAATTCTAATAGTGCTAATTTCTGTTATCACTCCTACAGGTTCTAATATTATGTTAGCACCAAGCTAACAGCATCACAGTGGCCTTGCTGGTTAGACTACAACATGTCCACTGGTTAGACCATCTGACACACACCCACTGGTCAGTCCATCTGATACATACCCACTGGTTAGTCCATCTGACACACACCCACTGGTTAGACCACCTGATACACACCCACTGGTTAGACCATCTGATACACACACACTGGTTAGACCATCTGACACACACCCACTGGTTAGACCACCTGATACACACCCACTGGTTACACCATCTGACAAAAATCCACTTGTTAGACCACTTGACACACACACACTGGTAAGATCATCTGACACACAGTCACTGGTTAGACCTTCTGACAATGACTGTTTAGACTGCCACTCCCATTTACAATCAGTGACTTATCTAGAACCTCGAAAAGCACTAGTGATATTCACTTCCACAAAATAGGCCCCACCTATTGCGTATTGGAACGTAACTGATTCCTGTTTTTAAATATGTTGGTGGTTAATCCGAACTCACCTGTCAAATCAGCCTTTGGGTTTGTCCATTTTTGACGAAAATAATGTTATACAGCGTCAGAAACCTAATATATCTGTTATGCCTGTACTGAAGACTAAAGAAGCTCCAGACATGTCTATGCTTGACTACATTTGAAGTGTGGAGGGGGGTGTTTTGGCTAAACTGTTGCTTTAAGCTACCGACATATTTCAGTTCAGCCACCTGAGTGTGAAGAGTGGAGCAAAAGGCCTTGTGTGAGGACTCAGAACCAGCTGCCGGAGATCAGGGGAGGTCTGTGGAAGTCTGTTGTTTTTGCACATGGCATGGTCTGAAGCAAGGTTTTTTTTGATGGATTTCATTTTCAAGCTGTTGGGGCTTAATTTGCTGAGTCGCTACACGAGTTCATCACGTCTTCAGGCGAACCTGCCAGGATGTGGAGGAAAACCGAGGCCCCCCCACCCCACCCCCCCAGGAGCGGATCTGCCCATCAACTCCAGACGGCAGCGTCTGTCTTCTCCCTTCTGTTTACGTTTGTGTCCATTAACAATACTCTGCTGCTGGTATTTACCGAGCTTTACTGGGACGGAAGAACGAATGGACCAAGAGAATTAGGGCTGCACGATATGAGTGAAATACTAGTATTGCGGTTTTGTTGCTGCAGAATGTGATAAATTGAGAACAGATGGGTCAGTAAGTAACATGGTTACTTGGTTAAAAAATGTTTAAACATGGTTAAAAAAAATAGCCTGCATTATTTATCTTAACCAAATTGACCCCATTCTGTGGAATGTCATGAAAACTAACACTTACAGAAACGCTGTGATTGCTCAAAAATCAAAAATTGTGATTGGTTGGTAGCTTATTTGCATATTGTGATATCAGTATTACAAAGGCGATTGTTATGATTAATAGTGATTTATTGTGCAGCCCTAACAACAGTGCACATAAAAATCAGTTCATGGGTTGTTATTATAAATTAATTTTAAAACATTTATATCAGACGACTCCTGTCTAGTCCTGAAAGGCACCAGCTAGTCCAGAATATTGCTTTTTTTCAGCTCCAAACACACCCGATCTAGGTAAATGCTAGCTAATTCAAAAGCAGTGTTTGAACTAGCCGTGCTTTTCAATGAACTGGTCTGTGTTGTCTGATATAGATGGTTTTGTTAAAAGTTGCCCTTTCATGCTAACCTTAGATCTGCTGCTATAATACACCTATTCAACCTTGACCCACAGATGTGTTCTCTCATAGCTACTGTTGAGAGCTGAACAACATTAGCAGAAATCCATTAAAGCTAATGAGAAACTAGTCAGAAACAAACTTTATTTTTAAAATGCTACACTATCAAGTTGTTGGGTTGTTGTAGCTAATTTAAACTGCCACCTTGCGTGTTTGTGTATATATGTATACATACACACAAAGACACACAATGTGTATATATATACATACACATA
>JBBIGA010000083.1:6500163-6510182 GCA_037576975.1 Alestes dentex
ACACACACACACACAAACACACACACACACACAAACACACACACACACACACACACACACACACACACAAACACACAATGCCAGATGCTCCTTATAAAGACCTCTGAATTCTTGATATTCTGTAGTTCGCCGCATGCCCATATGAGGAACTATTAGGAAAAAAAATAATTGCATTTTAAAATATGGTCAAAATGTTTCGTCCTGTAGATTTTCCACTTGAGTGTCCCAAGATCCTCTGAATTACAAGGTTATTTATGACTTACATCTAGAGCTGTACGAGATGGACAAAATATCAGTATGGTGATTTTACTGCTACATATTGCAATTGTGATTCCTTTCAAGAGATTAAAGGGCTCAGTTAAAAAGCATTGTCTCACTGATGAGGAGATATTTAGCTGCTCTGCCGTCAGGCGGTGCAGCCAGAGCAAATACAAGAGCAATTCACAGCACAAAGTAACTGATTGTTGAATTTTAGAGTGGAATGGCAGCACATAAGCAAAAAACTCACACAGCAACTCGTGGAATTGTTAATAAACTTCCCAATGAAGGGGTAATGACTGTTAAATCTCATTACATTAACTTAGATTAAAGTTAGGAATATGATACTAATACTGAAACAGGAATTTCACATTAAGATAAGCCAAGTTCATCACTGTAAGCTCATTCAATATACAATACTGTTCAAAATTGAGCCACCTCTCATTTGTTCATACTTTTCTTCCAAACATCCAGATTTTCTTGTATGTTTTATGTGGTCTTGAGGAACAGTTCTCCAGACTTCCTGAAGAACTCTCATTTTCAGTCCAGTCCCTGAACTTGACCAGTTTCAGAGGAATGTGTTTTGTTTGTTAAGACACACAGTGACCTACGTATGAATCATTCTAGCATAACAAAGCACATCTAACTTAAGGCCTGAACCAGAGAAGAACCAGGAGCATATGATTCCAGATGATCAGGCGGTGATCAGTATACTGGTGGTGCTGAATGCTGAGTGGTTGGAACTCCTTTATCTAGGCTCCTTGTCTCTTAAGGCACTTTGCAGCCTGTCACGGTAAAACATTTGTTCCCATTTCTTTCTTTTAATCTTCTCAATTTGCCAAAGATTAGTCTGACAGGTAGAGTATAGTTTTCTTCACCAACAAGGTGATTCAAAGCAAAATTTTAAGAAATGGGGGTGGCTCAAGACTTGATATCGGGATTAAAAATTCAGCCATCCTTTACATTAATCCATCTTTTGGGAAAAGCACAAATAATTTTTTAATCCCACTTTATTTATGCTCCATTTATTTATGTGACTCTGGAAATGTCTGTGGAAGATCATGATGTGTTTACTCCATGTGGACGAGAAGAGGCCATCCTTAAAAATGTCTCATGTATTATTTTTATGTTCCCTGTATTCCATGTTTTATTATTATTATTATTATTATTATTATTATTATTATTATTATTATTATTATTATTATTATTATGGCTCTGTCTGGATGATCATACAGAACACAGTGCTTGTAGATGCCTCTATTTCTGTGTCAGGTTTTGTAGTATATGGAAATATTTACCTTTCTTAATATTCCAGGCTGTTGATGTTGTAAAGGGAGATGTTGAGACTGTAACCCCTCACTGAATAAAAAGCACAAAACTGTATACCTGAATGTGTTCTCTGTAAGATACACCTGTCACACACACCAGAGCATGTGACGTCAATCGGTCTCGGAAATGACTCACGACTAGACTATATAAACAGGAAGTCTGGGTTACTCTGCAAACAGACATTGGAGTTTCATGCCCCAACAACGTGTCGACCTTCTCTCCGGTACTGTGAGTACTCCGACTCGATCGAGTCTCTCTTACCTCTCTCTGTGTTTGTGTGAGAATGCAGGTTCCTTTGGTGGGAATCTTTACTCCTCGTGTGGACTGTTCTCAGAACAAAACGCGTGATCAACCAGCTCCCTTGTGTAATCCGCGATTGGGCTCTTCCGTCACGCAACATTTGGGCAACGAGATTCTCAGTCATTTTTGTCTACTCGTGACAGAATGACTGTGTCCTCTGGAAGCCCAGCGGATCTCGCTCGTGTTTGGGAAGTGGTTAATCAGCAGGCGGTTGAGATGCAGGGTTTGAAACAGGAAGTGGTGAATCTCCGTGCGGAGGTCGCCACCCTGCAGCAGATCCTTCAAAGCCGTTCTGCTGAACCTACTTCCCAGCCGACGGTCCAACTCCCTTCTCCTCCTCCGACTTCAGCTTCAACTCATTATCCAAAAATGGCATTACCTGATAAGTGGAACGGGACTGGGATGAAGTGTGATGTGTTTCTCACCAATCTTTCTCTTCTGTTCGAGTTGCAGCCACAGGGCTACCCCACAGATAGAAGCCACATCGCACTTCTCTCATCCCTTCTCACTGGGCAGGCAGCCGAGTGGGCTACCGCAGTCTTGAGGTCCGGCAATGAGGTTGCCTATTCCTACTCTGGCTTCACTAAACAACTCAAGGCCGCGTTCCAACACCCTGAGAGTGAGGTGGTGGTGGACTCCAAACTTTATCATTTCTGTCAGGGAGACCGTCCCGTCTCTAAATACACCGCTGACTTTAGGACCCTCGCGGATCACACAACCTGGAGCAACCCGGCTCTCCGCACTGCCTATTATGAGGGACTGTCTAAGCGAATGAAGACTGAATTGGCGGGACGTGAGCTGCCGGATACATACGAGGGGATGATCGAGCTCTGCCTTCGTATTGACCTCCAGCTGGCTTCGGTTCCCAAGCCAGCCCCACGAACCCAGCTCCTCGAACCCTACCCTTCTGCCTCCTCTTCTGGACGATCTGCACCACCACCACCTCTTCCATCTGCCTAAGAGGCCCACTCCGGAGCCGGGGAACCCATGCAGATAGGACGCACCTCCCTGAACGTGGCAGAGAGAGAACGACGCTACCGCGAAGGCCTGTGTGCCTACTGCGCCTCCCCCGATCACCACCGTGCCATCTGCCCTCTCCGCCCGAGAAACGGTCAGACCAGGTGAAGAGGGGGAGGAATTCACCTGGTCCGATGGTAGCTACTTCTTGCCTTCCAATCGTTTCCCGACTCAACATCCAGGTATGTCTCCAACTGAGCCACCAACAGATCGTGGCCACTGCTTTCATTGATTCGGGGGCGGCTGGTAATTTCATCGATCAGGCTTTTGCTGCTCAGTTGGGGATAGAATCTGAGGTGCTATCTCAGCCCGTTAAAATCACCACCATTGACAGTCATCCCCTGGCCACCAGTCCCATCACTCGACACTTTGTTGGGTGTTCTCATCACCCGTCTCTCCTCACCTCCCATCATCCTTGGACACCCCTGGCTCCTCCAACATGACCCACTCATCTCCTGGATCCGTCACAAAATTCTTCAGTGGGGTCCGACCTGTCAGGAGCTGTGTCTCCAGACGGGGGCTGAGACATGCTCAGGGGAGTCCAAGGCCCTCGATGTCGACCCAGAGTCCATTCCCGTCCCATATCGTGACCTGGCTGGTGTGTTTAGCAAGAAGAAAGCCACCCAACTTCCTCCTCATCGCCCCTACAACCTGGCCATCGCAGGGGAGCAGAACGCTATGGACGACTACATCTTGGAGGGTCTTCACCAAGGTACCATCAGACCCTCCAGCTCCCCTACCGCCGCGGGGTTCTTCTTCGTGAAAAAGAAAGATGGGGGACTCCGTCCCTGTGTCGACTATTGGGGGCTCAACAACATCACCATCAAGAATCGACACCCGCTTCCACTGACTAACACTGCCCTGGACGCCCACTCTGGTGCCACCATCTTCTCCAAACTGGACCTCCGCAGCGCTTACAACCTGGTCCGCATCAGGGAGGGTGATGAGTGGAAGACGGCATTCATAACCCCCGCCGGCCATTATGACACCTTGTTTATGCCTTTTGGATTATGCAATAGTCCGGCTGCGTTCCAAAGCTTAATCAATGACGTCCTCTGCGATTTTCTGGGCAAATGGTGCTTCGCCTACTTGGACGATATACTCATTTACTCTCGCACCGAAGCCGAACACATCCAGCACGTCAGAGCGGTCCTGAAGAGGTTGCTGGCCCACCAGTTGTTCTGTAAGTTGGAGAAATGTGCCTTTCACCAGCACACCACAACATTCCTTCGTTTCGTCATCTCTCCTCAGGGTGTGGCCATGGATCCTCAGAAGCTGGAGGCTGTGCATTCTTGGTCCCTACCCACGATGCTCAAATAGCTGCAACGTTTTCTGGGGTTCACCAATTTCTATCGGTGATTTATCCAGGGCTTCAGTTCAATTGCAGCACCTCTGACGGCCCTCACCAAACCGCAGCCCGGACGATTCAATCTCAACTCCTCTGCCATCAAAGCCTTCAAGACTCTCTGCCACCTCTTCATGCCACCCTGGGACTGCATGAACATTGTCCACCCTCCAGTGCGCCTTCTGGTGGCCATCCATGGCTTCTGACACCAAGGGTTACGTTCAAGCCTGTGAGACCTGTGCACGAGCTAAGTCAACTAACGCTCCTCCTTCCGGCACTGTCCAAACCTTGCCTGTGCCACGTCGACCCTGGACTCACATCGCCTTGGACTTTGTTACTGGTCTGCCTGAATCCCAAGGGAAGGACACCATTCTCACCATCACTGACCGGTTCTCCAAGGCTGTGCACCTGGTGACTCTGACCGGACTCCCCATGGCAAAAACCACTGCTGAACTAGTCATCGAGCACATAGTCCGCTTGCATGGGTTCCCCCAGGACATCATCTCGGACAGAGGGCCCCAGTTCTGGCGGGCCTTCTGCCATCTGATCAATGTCTCCACCAGCCTCTCCTCGGGATACCACCCTCAGACGAATGGTCAGACGGAGCGGGCCAACCAACAGCTGGAGCGCTTTCTCCGCTGTTTCGTGGCGGATCAACAGCGCTCCTGGGCACGCTACCTTGTCCGGGCTGAACTCTCCAACAACCTCCTCAAGTCCTCCACCACTGGACTTAGCCCTTTCGAGGTATGCTGTGGGTACTACCCTTCCATGTTCGCCCATCAGGAACCGGAAGTGGAGGTGCCCTCTGCCCAACAGTTGGTCCGCAGGTGCCGGCAGGTTTGGAACAGCGCCAGAGAGTCCATCCTTCACGCCAACGCACACTACGCCCAACAACATCACCGACAGCACCCTCCGGGACGATTGTTCCATATTGGTGACAGGGTCTATCTATCCACCCGACACATCAAACTCCACACGGAATCCAAAAAACTTTCACCCCGCTTCATTGGCCCCTACAAGATCACCAAGCGGATCAACCCTGTCACCTTCCGGCCCCAGCTGCCTGCCTCCCTCCGGATCCATCCAGTCTTTCACATGTCACAACTAAAACCAGTTTTCTTCTCTCCTCTGTCTCCCCAGGCTCCAGCTCCTCCTCTGCCCCGGATCATCGACGGTGGTCCTGCATACACCGTTCGGCGGATCCTGGACTTGTGACGCCGTGGCCGTGGCACCCAGTACCTCGTCGACTGGGAGGGCTACGGTCCGGAAGAAAGGTCCTGGATCCCCGGGCGCTTCATCCTGGATCCATCACTCATTCGGCACTAATGTCGCCGGGTATCCTCCCAGCCTGGGCCATCTGGCGATGGTCCTGGAGGGGGCGGTACTGTCACGCACACCAGAGCACGTGACGTCAATCGGTCTCGGAAATGACTCATGTCTAGACTATATAAACAGGAAGTCTGGGTTACTCTGCACACAGACATTGGAGTTTCCTGCCCCAACAAAGTGTCGACCTCTCCAGTACCGTGAGTACTCCGACTCGCTCGAGTCTCTCTTACCTCTCTCTGTGTGTGTGTGAGAACACAGGTTCCTTTGGTGGGAATCTTTACTCCTCGTGTGGAGCGTTCTCAGAACAAAACGCGTGATCAACCAGCTCCCTCGTGTAATCCGCGACTGGGCTCTTCCGTCACACAACATTTGGGCAACTAGATTCTCAGTCATTTGTGTCTACTCGTGACAACTCCTGCTATTCCTGGGCATTTGTAAAACATCTAACAGGGTTCTTCAGCTCCAGTCCTGGAGAGTCAATGATTTCCCACCTGATTTTATGCACCTGATTTAACTTACCTGATTTAGCTCAAATGATTTACCACATCTGATTCAACTCCTCCGGATTAACTCGCCTGATTTAACACAACTGATTTAACACAGGTGAACTTACTCAACTGCTTTAACTCACCTGATTTAGCACAACAGATTTAACACACCTGATTAAACTCAACTGATTTAACACACCTGATGTAACACATCTGAATTAACTCATCTGATTTAACACACCTGACGTAACACATCTGAATTAACTCATCTGATTTAACTAATCTGAGCTAACAACTGATTTAACCCACACAATTTAACACACCTGATTTAACTCACCTTATTTAACACAACTAATCTAACACACCTGCTTTTCTCTAAACTGCTAACACACTTCATTAAATTCACCTGATTTAACACACATTATTTAGTTCATATTCTCCACTATTTTGCCATCAACATTCTTATAAACACTCAGAGACTCACTGGGGGTTGATAGTGAATAAAACGGCTGTATTTTTGTTGGAGAACTATGGTTCCATTTACCTCCGTTGTAAAGAAATTAGACTACAATGAACTGTTTCACACCAGACACACTCGGAATCTCAATTAAGCACTGAATTCTAAAAAGTTGGTGGCATTTTTTGTCTAAGACTGTGTTTTCTGTCACAAATCCTCTGGTACAAAGCAGACTAACCACTAAGTGGCAGTGTCTGACTGTTTTCAGGGAATGTTCCTCAATACCTTCCTGTCTTATACCATCACCATCATTTCAGTGAATATTTAAAAGAGGATTTGCATCAAACTGTCCACAGAACTAATTTGTTATCCTATAATATTGTGATAAAATACATTATGAGTTATCTTTGTCTTCTGCGCAGTCTCCCCTTGGGTTCTTGGTTAGATGTCAAAATACCTTTGCAGTTGTGGGAGATCAGATGTTTTTCAGGAGCCTCAGACCACAGCCATGATGACATTCTGGCTTTTGGGATTAAATGAATATAAATGACTGTTGACTGTCGGCTTAAAGACACTTTGATTGCCCAGCACTTCAGGCCATTGTGTCCAGCGCCTGCTCCTCAGCTGTCGTCAGTCTTAATGTGATTAGATTAAGCTCAACTCAGACTAGACTTGAGAACCACACTTCAGTACTTCAGATGTGTGCTGCAAAACAATTAACAAACAGTAACAGCTCCATTATAGAGCATTACAAAACATTATAGAGTATTATAAAACACTATAGAACATCATAGAACATAACAGAATATTACTGAACGTAGAGCATTATAGATCATTGTATAACATCATAGAGCAATATAGAGTGTTACAGAACATTCTAGAGCACTATAGAAGATTATAGAGCATTATAGAATGTTATAGAACATTTCAGAGCATTGTAGAGAATTATAAAACATTATAGCATTAAGGGGCATTATAGAACATTATATAGAGCATTATAGAACATTAGAGCATTATCAAGTATTTTTAAACATTATAGAGCATTATAGGGCATTGCAGAACATTAGACTTATAAAGCATTATAGAACATTGTAGAACATTATAGAGCATTATGAGACCTTATAGAACTTTAAAGAACATTGTAGTTGGATCAAAATGTTTTTGAATGTTTTGTTTTATGTCTTTCTTTTTCTTTTTTTTTTTTACCATGACCAACTATGAAAGGCTGTCAAGGGACACAATTGTCTAACCGCCAGCCCCCAATGGGGGCTGAGCTAAAAACGGTAGCAGTCATCCTAAGATTTTACTTTGCTTTGTCCATTTATAAATATACATTCTTGGAATCACCTTGGTGCAAAAATACTGTTATGCCTGTCAAATTGTCTTATCCTTTTATAATACTGAGTAGATTAAAATGAAAGAAATGGGAACAAATGTTTTACTGTGACATGCTGCAAAGTTTCTAGAGATACAAGGAACCTAGATAAAGGAGTTCCAACTACTTGTCATTCAGCACCACCAGTATACTAATCACTGCCTGATCATCTGGAATCATCTGCTCCTGTTTCTTCACTGGTTCAGGCCTTAAGTTAGAGGTGCTTCGTTCTGCTTGAATGATCCATACGTAGGTCACTGTGTGTCTTAACAAACAAAAACATTTATCTGAACTGGACTAGACAGAAAATGAGAGTCTTTGAAAGTATTTCAGGAAGGCTGAAGAACTGTTCTTCGTTATATAGATAAACACGCCCTTCACAAGATGTTGGCTTTGCTCATTTTGGTCAGTTATCTTAGTGCCTCTCCAACTTCTTAGTCTTTAAGTCCGTTCCTGTCAAGGTGAGGCCGCAGCAGACTGGACCAACCGCTGCCGTTTCCTCGCAGGTTAAGAGCAGAAAGCGGAGGCCTTTCCAAATACAATGGCAGCGGATTACAACCTTTTAATGATTCAAAGCCACAGTCGCGCCCATTGTGAACTCATGAATGGGTCGAGTTAACCACATACTAGTGGCTCTGGAAAATTCTGCACCACAAGAGCACCGGTGTGAAACTTGGATCTCCGTACCTCAGACGGATATTATATTTTATATTATATTTGATATTACAAACAGCTGGCATTTGCTTATTTGTAGCTTCCACAAGAAAGACTTTGCTGCTGAGATCAGAGGGAGTTTTTTCTCAGGATAAGATAAGAGAAGATAAGAAAGAACTTTTATTTATCCAGAGGGAAATTCTTTTGTCATAAAAATGCAACAAGAGAAATAAAGATAAGACAATAAAGAGTTTAAAAAGAACAGTAGTAATAGTGCAAACAGGAGCTGAATTTAAGATGGAGCTAAACAGGAGCTAAATATTATGCTTTTATTTTAGCAAAACGTGTTAAAATGTCTTCTTTTCATGTAGCTTGAAAATTTAAATCTGACAAAAATTCAAGTATTAGTCAAACAAATTAAACTAGTCTGAGGTTTTAACTCAGATTTACGAGGCTAATGTAGAGTGAAATGTAGGGCTACGCTAACACCAGTTAGCAGGGCACTACCTGAAATCATCCAAAACTCACCTCAAACCATGTGGAGGTGTTCAGTAATCTCTAACAGACTAGTCTTTTCTGATGCTGTACAACTGTTACCTCCAAACACAGACTTAGCATGCGTGTTAGCATGGCTAGCCACATGGCTAGGCCTGAATTTCATCAATTTTTATAGATGATAAAGAATCAATTCTTTGTGCTAAATGAAGTCTTAAGGAATGAGACAACAAAAGACTTAAGGAGGACAAAAAGGGAGATTTTGTTCATTTTCTGACAAGGTCATCCGCAGTTTAATCAATTTAGCGAAAGAGGCGCTGCGATGAAAGGTGGGAAGATCATGCACAACAAAATAAAAAAAAAAAAAAAACAATCTGGTGAGCGGATGCTATGCTTCTTTACATTTTTTGTTTACTGTCCCCTGTTGCACACACACACTGCACCTGGTCGTCTGTCTGGTGTTTTTTTTCCCCTCACATTCTTTCTCACACTGTGCCTCCCTTGTTTCTGAGAATTTGAAATTGTTTTTTCAGTGGAATTAAAAAACCCTTTACAAACACATCAAGTGCTGCTGGTGCTGATGCTTCAAAAGGCCTCCCTCCTTCTTCTTCTCCTTTTTTTTCTTCTTCAGAAAAGTTTCCCATAGTGGACTCCTACAGGCGTGCGGGGCACCTCCCACGGGCCTGCCTGTGTTGTGTGTGTTTGCGCTGGCGGTTTAAGTGGTGCATGCAGCCATGCTAAGATTATTAAACCACTGTTTTACCACTCGACTTAATCCTCGGCCCATACAAAACTAAACCCATACAGAGCACAGACAGAGAGAGAGAGGGAGTGTGTGTGTGTGTGTGTGTGAGGAGGAGGGTGAGATTATCGAGGGTTAAACTCTTGACAGATCCGTTCTGACGTCTGGTTTTCCCACCGTTGCCACGGACGCCCAGTTCTGGGTGTTCGACTCCTCTGATGGGTATATAT
>JBBIGA010000083.1:6544210-6563423 GCA_037576975.1 Alestes dentex
CACTGTCGTGCACTCCAACCTGCCTCAAAGCCATAGAGTCTCCAACCATGAATAATTTACACCATACGGAAGCCATTGACCCTCAAACCCAATGAACATAGTGTTCACTTAATTTGATTTTATTACCCACATATGAGAGGGCCAAACAAATGGCCCGACAAATAAAAAGGGGGGAGTCTGCTGAATCAGGCAGCTGCAGCCGGTTTCAGGACAAAAAAAAAAAAAAGAAGAAGAAAAAAAAAAAAAAAAGAAAAGTCCAACCATGTTTCAAGGAACCGAGCGGCTCCTTATTATCATTATTATTATTATTGATTATCTGGTCTTTAGTCAAGCTCTCCTGTCCCAGCCCAGCTCCTCTGTGTTCAGGGGTTGTGTTTAGACATAGAAATGGATTTAAATGTTTTTAAAAAAATGCTTGTTGAAGTGTCATCACAACGAACCTGATTTACATAGCAGGTGTAGGTGGAGCGCTAATATATTCAGCCTATAGCACAACCTGCTCCAGACTCAGCTCACCAATCTGTGAATAAAAACGCTGTGTTTGATTTTTATTTGCATAATTCCAGCTCAGCGTGTATGCAACAGTGTTCCGAATGTCGCTTTTATTTTTCACAGAAACTTTAGGGCCCATTTGATTTTACATTCAAGCTTAGGAATAGACTGTAAACAGACTACATTTAAAGTGTGTTGTTACGTGAATATTAGCCTAAAAGGCCTCTAAAACGGGCTGGTCAGTTAATGGCATCTGGATCTGACAATAAACAAGGAGAAAAGGCATTTAGTCAGGTGTGCTGCATCCTACTGGAACCAGCTCACCAGATCTGACACAGTTTTGACTTCCAGACTTGGAAGACAAAAAACAAGCATTTTTATCTGTATTATTTTATGCTGCTTTGCTTTCTTTTATTGAGCTTATTTTCAATCTTAAATCCCACTTATTCATTGATTTAATGCTTGCTTTTCTTGCTTTTTTCTCTGTTTATGCTTATTTTGTCTCTGAAAAGCAGCTGTTTTCCAAACAAAAATCAGGCTCTTTCATCTGTATTCATTTATAATGCTTTCATCACATTTATTTAACTTATTTTAATTGATCTTAAATCCTACATTTATTCTATTTCAATTGCATTCTTACTTTCATTGCTTACTTCTCTTTTTAAGCCTGTTTCTCTCCATAAAACACACTGAATGACCTGATAATGATCCACATAAACAAACTTGACTTTTTTTCATTCATCAAATTTCACCAATTTAAAACCCCTTAAACTTCAACAGTGCAGATGTGCATTAGCTTTATTGTTGTCCATTCATAATCGCTATATATGGAATAATCATGTAAGATAATTCCACCTTTTCTATGTTAGCAGGCATGCCACAGTGTCTCTGGTAAGAGAGCACCAATCACACTCTTCCTTTATTTTATCTTTTTTAATTCAATGATGGGTCATGTTAATCCATGTGTAACAAGCATTCTGTTAAAAACCAAATGTCTATTTCATGTACAGTGCTGTGCAAAAGTCTCAAGCAACTTTTTTAATTTTTTAATATTTTGCTTTGAATCACCTTGTTGGTGCAAAAATTTTATTTACGCCTGTTTGACTGTCTTATCTTTGGTCTATTGAGCAGATTAAATTAAAGAGATGGGAACAAATGTTTTACTGTCATAGGCTGCAAAGTGCCTAAAGGTACAATAAACCTAGATAAAGGAGTTCCAACCACTCAGCATTCAGCACCACCAGTATACTGATCACCGCCTGATCATCTGGAATCACCTGCACCTGTGTCTTCACTGGTTCAGGCCTTAAGTTTGACATGCTTTGTTCTGCTTGAATGATTCATACAAACAAAAACATTCCTCTGAAACTAGTCAGGTTCAGGGACTGGACTGAAAATCAGAGCTTTTGAAAGTCCTTCAGGAAGCCTGGAGAACTGCTCTTCAAGACCAGATTAAAAATATAAGAAAGTCTGGATCTTTGGAAGAAAACTGAGAGGTGGCTCAATACTTTATCATACTACTGTATATTTTGTTTGTAGAACCACTGTGTAGCATCCAATGTCCTAAGGTGCTCTAAGATCAAATAAAAAACTTCATGATAATTTTTATATTCCTGAGTATTAATCGTCCAAATGTAAACTGAGAACTTCCACAGTCAAGTTCAGTAATTGGACTGCAGTTTAAAGTTGAGCCTCTAGAGGGCAGAGTGTCCATCGCCTTACCGAAGGTCAAAGCTATTTGTCGATCTCCAGTCGGGAGGACAAATGAGGATGAGCTTCCTGGAGTAGAGGCCACAGACACACACAGACACACTCACACACACACACTCACACTCACACACACACACACACACACACACTGAAGGCCCTGAGAAAGTATATTCAAATGACTGATTTAAACATACCTGATTCTATTATTATTATTATTACTATTATTATTATTATTATTATTGTTGTTGTTGTTGTTGTTGTTGTTGTTGTTATTGTTATTATTATTAATGTTAATACGCTGTGCACATCGGAGTAAATTACACTGTTTATTGGGCTGAGAGGGAGGTCGGGTGGGGCTTTCTCTCTCTCTCTTCTCTCTCTATCCATCCATCTCTCTCTCTCTGTCATTAATAACCATAATACATTTATTTGGGTGAATTTCAAGGTACTCAATGACACTTAATACACAGTAAAATCAGATACAACAGCAGCAATGTAACAAGACATCAGTCATCCAACATGACATAATTAATCATTTTCTACCTCTTTTTCTTTCTATCCCTCTCTCCGACATCCCTCTTTTGCTCACTCTTCACCTCTGTCTATTTACCTACCCCTCCCTCCCTCGTTTTATCTATCTGTCTCTCTCTCTCACTCTCTATCTCCCTTTCCCTCACCTTCTATCCCTCTCTCTCCCTCACCTCTCTCTGTCCCTCTCTCTTTCACTTTCACCTTTTATCCCTCTCTCCCTCGCTTCTCTCTCGTTCACTTTCTATCTCTCTCTCTGTCTCCCCCTCTCTCTATTATCTATCCTTCTCTCCCTCTCTCCCTCATCCCTCCCTCTATCCCTAACAGCCTCTTGTCTGCGTGTGTGTGTGTGTGTTGGAGGGTTTAATTGATCCTAATTGGTGCTGTAAAGACCTGCTGCGATTGCGGCGCTGCTGCGAAGTTGCGAGCAAATTGCTACCTTTTCTGTCGCTGGAGTGGAGCGAGTGATTCCCCCGGAGAGAGGGAGAGATAGAGTGATAGAGTGATGGAGCAATGGATGGAGCGATGGATGGAGTGATGGATGGACAAACGGATGGACAGGGTGTATGCGTATGTGTATCGTATGTGGGTGTGGGGGTGTTTTTTGGGGGTATGGGTGTGTGTGCAGGGGTGTGGGGGGTATGGGTGTGTGTATGTGTGGGGGGGGGGGGTTGTGGGTGTGTTGGTGAGTGTGTGAGGTGTGTGTGTGTGTGTGTGTGTGTGTGTGTGTGTAAGGGGGTCCTCTGGTCATTTTGAGCGAATAGAGCAGATAAAACCTGCTGTCCCGCAGTCCATTAACCTGCTTAAGGCTCGGTTCCGAACTCGAGGGCCATTAGTGCGCGCGGCGGTTCTGGACTGAAAAGCGCGCGGCTGTAATTGGGCTCGTGGAGGGGCGACAGTGGCGCGCGGATCGATTTTAACAGCTGCCGGACACACACACACACACACACATACATGCATACACATACACACACACACACACACACATACACACACATACATACACATACACACACATATATATAAACACACACATATACACACACACATACATATAGATGCACACACATATATACACACACATACATACACATACACACACGTATACACATACACACATGCACACACACGCACATACACATACACACGCACAAGCTGGAAACAGTGCGAGCTCCAGACGCGTCTCCAGCGGGCTGACGGGCGCGCATGTGTTTGAGTTACTTAAGAAACAGCTAAGAAACGCTCGCGCTTAAAAGCTTTTAAGGTCGGTGTCCTCACGCTTAAATCAGAGTTAAAGCGTGACCTCTGACCCGATGGGCGTAAAGAGGCGCGCCAAGACCCCGCTGACCCCCAAACTGTTGCACCGTCAGACACGTCAGAGAACAGCCTCGTGCGATAATTATCAATGAATAACGCGTTAATTATCATTAACGGGTCTGCTCTAGCGCACTGACCATGGAATTACACCGAGAAAAAAAGCTTTAAAAGTCTGAGGTGGTCTTAGGTTTTAGATCCGTTTTAACTATGAAAGTTTAAATTTAGTTTCAGTTTTAGGTTTAGCTTCAGTAAACTTTTTTACAATTATTTTAGTTTTAGTTTTAAGGAAACATTTAGGTGACAAATGTTACCGTAAAACATTTGTCTATCCTCCCCTCACTCTTTCTAGCTCTCTTCCTCCATCACTCTCTTTCTCTCTCTTTCTCTCTCTTTATCTATTTATCTAGTCTCTCTCTTCTTTCTCTCTCTTTCTCTCTATTCATATATATATATATATATATATATATATACATATATATACATCTTTCTCTCTCTGTATTTCTTTTCTCTTTCTCTTTTGCTCTTTCTACCCCCCCCCCTCTCTCTCTTTGAAGGTCTTGTTTAGTGGTTCTAAAGTGAAAGAAAATGTTTTCCTATTAGTTAATTGAATCGGGCCTGGCCGGTGGGGGCTGCCTTTGTGCTCGTCTCTGCTCGCTGTCACACACTTTAATGCGAGCCTTTTTCTCTGCTTATTCACAAACTCCCCACAATGACATTCAATACGGCCTCGCGGGCGAGAGCGCTGAAAACCTGGTTATTTTTTTAGATATTCTTTCCAGGAGCCCGGCGAGGGGGCCTGCGAGTAGGAATTAATCACTGGGGTCTTAACCAAACTGCCCCACAACACGACTTTCATTTATAGACAGATACATAAACACGGATATAGATATATTTATATTTGATGCACTCAGAAATGGTGTTATATTGCCTTTATGAACACTTTATAAACACATTTCTAGTTTTTTTATTTCAATCACTTCTATCTGTACTTTGTCTTTATCTTGTATGTAAATTGCTGGAACACTCAAATTTCCCATTAGGAATGAATAAAGTCTGATCTTATTTCATCTTATTTTATTAGAAATTACGTCATATTTCCTTATTTCTTATCTTTGCCTTATTTTATCTTATATTACGTCACCTTTTCTTGCCTTGTTTTATTTTATTTTTATCCTCTTTCCATTTCCATGATCTACTTTTATCTCTTCTATTTTTTTCTCGAGAATGTTAACAAATGACATGGAAGTTTTAAGACTGCTGCAAACAAGGAATAGACTTTATGATTACAGAAAAACAGATCAGGTGTGTTTATCTGTTGGCAGATTCGCGTCGCTTCTTATGGCGGTAAATAATATTCATCATATTTAGATGTAAACATCATGACGTGTTTACGTGTTTATGTCACAGTAACGGTTGTTGTAAGTTCTAAAAATGCTTAAATTGTTCAAAAACGGAGTTCTTTACAGTCATCACAATCATCATAATCACATCTAAAGACTGAAATCAAAGAAGAAAAAAAACAGGTCAGAGATTTTTATCGACCCAAAAAACAGAACAGTGATTGATTATTCCATCATTGGAATAAAGTGCAGGTGCAGCCTCTCCTCTCCTCACTCGACTTCTGATGCGTCTCGCGCTTCCCGCGAGCTCCAGACGACCGAGGTGAATGGGGGTCCCAATTAAAAAGAGCAATAGTGTCCATGCGGCCCCGGTTGGAGAGACAGAGAGGAAAAAAATAAACTTTTAAATGGCACTAAAGAGCAATATAGCGTCGGAAAAGGGAGAGAGAGAGAGAGAGAGGGGAGAGAAAAAGGGGGCAGTGCTGCCTCTTGCGGCGTGGGTGGGGCTGACAAGAATAGACTACATTATGCAGTTCATTTAGTTAACAAGTGAAATAATGGGGAAGCGTGCAGTTTGAATGCCCAGAGAAAAGGCACAAAAACCCCTATTGAGAGAGAGAGAGGGAGAGAGAGAGAGATGGTCACATGGACGAAGTGGGTCCAACTATTTAAACAGCCTGGGTTTTCTCTCGTGCATCACTCCAGTCCAGCTCCGCGCACGCACCAACTTTGGGGGGGCCTTTATTTTTTGCGCGTTTCTCACCAACGACATTCAGGGCGTCCTGAAGAAGAAGAAGAAGAAGACGTATCCTCTTGGTCCTCCTGGTCCATCTTACTCTCCTGGTTCCTCCTGGTTCTCCAGACAGAAGAACATGCCGAGGTCGTTTCTCGTGGACTCCTTGATTCTGAGGGAGGCCGGCGGTGGTGGAGACAAGGGCCGCGCGAGCAGCCCCCCGCTCTTCCCGTACTCGGTGCACCACCACCCGTCCCATCCTCTCCACAGCCTCTCGGCGGCGGGGTCATGCCACGCGCGCAAGGCCCAGAGCGGCCTGCTGTGCTTCTGCCCGCTTTGCGTTACGGCTCCCGCGCCTCAGCTCCACCCGTCGCCCCCCGGCGCGCTGCCCCTCCTTAAGGGGGCGCTGCCGCAATATTGCCACTCGGCGCTCGCACTCTCCCGCCAGCACGCGCCCTCGGCGGCCGCCGCCGCAGCCGCAGCCGCCGCAGCCGCCAACCTGGGCCACGGACCCGGGCTGTACCAGAGCGCCTACCCACTGCCCGACCCGCGCCAGTTCCACTGCATATCCATCGGTGAGTTTTCCCAAACAGCACCTTAATCATGACCGTCCCACTTCGGGACCAGTCTACAGTGGGACGGGGGGCATAATTGAATGTGTGTGTAGGGAGGGGGTGTAAGTGGTTCACCTGATTTGATCCTAATCAAGTATTTGATTAAAGTATAGATTACTGATTATAAAATCAAAGTTGAATTAGAATTAAAGTCTAATTTCTAACTTTTGATAACCATTTGGTGAGGGTGTAAGTATTTGGGTCTAGATACGCAAAGTGATCCTAATAATTCTAATAATAAATTGGGCTCAGGCCCATTTATTATGATGGTTTGGAGAAGTTAAATTCAATTCCAAGTGTAATTACAATTAAATTTCTTTAGAAATGGACGAGACCAACAGTTTTCCCAATTAAGTATCTGGCAAACCAAATACTGATTATGGTTTGGAAAAGATACATTAAAATGTATAATTAAAACTGAAGTACAATTACAAGCAAACTTTTGAAAAGGGTTCCAATCAATGAAGCGCCACCAAGCCACACAAGACCCACCACCCATACTGAACCTGCTCCACCGAATTGATTGTTGATTACTGATTATTGGTTCTCCCGCAGACAACAACAACAACAGCAGTCAACTTCAGAGCAGCAAGCGCATGCGCACGGCCTTCACGAGCACACAGCTGCTGGAGCTGGAGCGCGAATTCACTTCCAATATGTACCTGTCGAGGCTGCGGCGCATCGAGATCGCGACCTACCTGAACCTCTCCGAGAAGCAGGTCAAGATCTGGTTCCAGAACCGCCGCGTGAAGCACAAGAAGGAGGGCAAGGGCGGCAGCGGGGGCGCGCACCGCGCGGGCACCCAGCAAGCCCACCAGCAGCAGCGCGCGTGCACGTGCTCGTCCCTGTCGTCCGCGCGCTGTTCAGAGGAGGAAGACGCGCCGGGGTCTCCAGGGTCCTCCGGGAAAGAGGAGGCGGACCTGTCCGTCAGCCCCTGAACAAACAAAAATGACTATTTATCAGTCAAGCTGGACACCTTAAACCCAAAAGTGACCACCACTAGTAAATGTCCTTTCCTGGCTGCGCGACGCGCAGTCACTTGTATGTAAATAAAAAAGAAAGATAAAATAGAAGTTTTATATTAAAAAAGATGAGGACTCTGTATAAATTGTGTACATGTTGTACGATTGTAGTTTTCTTTTCTTTTTCTGAAAACGTGCTAAATTATGGGTTCCGAAGAGTCTGGGGGAGATAATTTGCATATATGCAAATATAAACCCCAAAAAGAAAACAAGAAAAATACCCAGTGTTCTGTACATGCCATCACAGATTATTGGGTTTTGAGGGGGTGGGGGTGGGTGGGGGGCTTTGGAGGGGGAGTGGGGGGTATTTTGTTCGGAACGGGGAACGGAACGCTTCCATGTCAGGAGCCCGTTATTGTAGGCTAATTGTTGAGTGTAATGCAAATATTTATTTATTTAAAAAATGAACAAAAACGAAACTTATTACTGAAAAAATAAAGGATATTTCTTAGCGAAATCTCTGGTGTGATGAGTGTTTGAGTGTTTTGCGTGCCAAAGTCCAACAATTATGCAATTACGCAATCGGCGTTTAAAGACCCTCCTAATTTCTAAATTCTAATTTCTAAAGTCCAATTTCTAATTGCGATTTTTTATGAGCTGTTTTTAAAATTCTGGCGAATTCATCTCTAAGACCTGCTGCAAATAGTCCAACAGAAAGAGTTTCTAATAATATGAGCAGCAAATTTTCATAACACTTCCAATGACAAAAAGAGTACAATGTCTTAACTCTGCACTGACTTCTTGTCTGGTGCGCATTCATCCTCACTGCTAAACGTAGCAGAAATTCTTCCGTTTTATTCCATTATTTCATTTTTTCAGCCTTTAAGAATTACAGCACTTCAGCGTTTCAGTATTTAAGTATTTCAACATTTCAGGATTTCAGCATTCCAGGATTCCAGCATTTAAGTATTTTAGCATTTAAACATTTAATCATTTCAGTATTTTAGCACTTCAGTATTTCATTATTTACGTATTTCAGAATGTCAGTATTTATGTTTATGAAATATGACTCCTTTAGTATATGGCTTAAAAGCCACATGCTTGTGTTTTTTGTTTTTATTTTTATTTTTTGTTTATTTATTTTTTGGCTAGAAACGAGTAATTTCAAACATAGTTTTAAAATCCACAGACTGGGTTTTATTACTTCAAGATTGAAAAACGTTATGTATTTTTAATTTTGTTTATATTTTTAATGATACTGTTTGCGGTTAAGGCCACAACATACACCTACGAAAGACTCACATCAAATAACATTAAAACACAATTACATAAATAAATAAATAAATAGATTCATAGATAAGTAAATAAGAGCACGTGTGCAAAACTGCATTAAAAGGTAGTGAAAGTCTGTTTGCTTTGTTTAGGCTGGTCACTGCGGTGGGAATGAAGGACTCTAGTCTCGCTCTTTCTCTCTCTCTCTCTCTCTTTCTCTCACTCTCCCTAATAAAGTCAGAAAGGTGCATCTCCTGAACGTCAACCAGTAAGTTGGGTGACTGATCATCTGAAATGGAACCTGAACACTCACAAAATAAACAAACAAACAAATGAATAATGGGTACGAAACTGTGGGGGGTCTGCAGTGCCTTCAGCTGGAGAATGCATTTATACGATATTCAAACGGCAGCTGTATGAGCTCCACACACACTGGATTAACTTTTTATTAATTTGATATTTTAAAAAGAAAAAGAAGCGCTTGGACAGTATGGTACCAACTACTGTTGGAACTTAAGAACCACTGATGGACCTTAAAGACCAGTATTGGACCTTAGGAACTACTGTTGAACCTCAAGAACCACGGCTGGACTTTATGGTCCACTACTGGACCTTAAGAACCACCTTATGGATCACTGTGGGATCTGATGGTCCACTGTTGGACCTTAAAAATAATCTTATGGACCACTGTGGGACCTTATGGACCACTGTGGGACCTTATGGACCACTGTTGGACATCATGGTGCACTACTTTAAGAACCACCACATGGACCACTGTTGAACATTAAAAACCACCGCTGGACGTTAAGAATCATCCTACGGACCACTGTTAGACCTTATAGTGCCCTAATGGACCTTAAGGACCACTGTTGGACATCATGAATTGCTGCGGGACCTTAAGAACCACCTTGTGGAGCACTTTGGGACTTCATGGACCACTAATTTTTTTCTGACCCTGAATTGTGGACTTGAGGGCAAGCCACGAGAACGCACACTGGTTTACATTGGTTTTTAACAGTGCAGTACGTGTGCGTGCGTGTGTGTATGCGTGTGCGCGCGCCGATTTGAGAAAAGTCCAGCTGGACACGAATCAAACAGCCTCAAAGTGTATCCAGCTCTGGGGTTTTGCAGCGTGAAGATCATTTAACAAAGGTGGGCCCAAAAAAGGGGGCTCCTAAAGGTCCATCATAAACAAGTGCTTTGCATTTCCATTATTCCCAGTGGAGATGGAGGGGTTGGTCTTCAGGTCAATGTTAGTCCTGCATTGGATAGGTTTCCAGCTCGGCACCTTTTCAGGCCCCCTGAAGGGTCTTCAATGAGCTGATGAGTCTCGGCAGGTGCGCGGTGCGCGCGAGCGCGAGCAAGTGCTCGGGCAAAAACGGGAGATTTTGGGGAAAAGTTGAAGGTTCTGAACGTTCGAGCAGATTATCTGTCCCTGGGTCTGCTCGCGCGCGTGCAGAGCGGACGAGTGGACACAAGGACAGATAATCTGCGAGAAAGGAGCGCGAGGAGTAGCGCGCTAATGCGGGCTTTTCCCCCGGGGACACGGCTCAAGAGCGCGCGCCTCCAGTTCATAAAACAGGCGCTGCGCGCGCGCACGATAATAAGCGAATGAATAAAATATAGGAGCTCGTGCACCAGATGAGTGGATGTTGATATTTAAATTTATTTAAAAGGATTGAAGCGAGAGAGAGAGAGAGAGAGAGAGAGAGAGAAGGGTGAGCTAGCGAGAGAGCAAGAGAGTGCGCGCTTGGCGAGGTTGGCGTCCTGCGCGCACACGGTTATGTCGTTTGTGTTTCTTTGGGTTTTTTTTTTTTTTGGTGCGTGATTTATATATATAAAACACTTTCCATAATACTTGTACTTCCATTTGCATTAATAATTAACCTCTGGACATGTTTACTGTGCGATATATTTGTAAACAAAAGCGATGTAAACAAAGGGCTCGGTTGGAGACGGTGTGTTTTTCACACACACACACACACACACACATATATATATATTATATATGTGTGTGTGTGTGTGTGTGTGTGTGTCTGTGTGTGTGTGTGTGTGTGTGTATGTGTGTGTGTGTGTCTGTGTTACATTTAGAACCTGTTGCCAAATTTTGCGCACAAAAAAGAGAGAAGAAAACAGAAGAAAGCGCGCGCCTCCTCCTCGCGAGCCTTGCTTTTAATCCATTGGATAAAAATGGACTTAAATAACGTTTTAGTTTCCTTGGCCTTGGGGGACGACGCGCGCGCGCACACAAAGAGTCCAGTGAGTTTGGCTTCTAAAAAAAAGAAAGAAAAAAATATTCCATCCATTGTGCCCCGTCCTGAGATGGGATGGGTTTGGAGTTTGGAGTTTGGGGTTTTTGGGGAGGGGGGTTTGGGATACTTGGTGCTTGGTGTAAAACTCTCCTCTTTTTTAAATTATTCACTTAAACATTTTAACAAAACTGCCCCAATATTTGCATTTGTTAGGATATGGGATTAGGACCATTTTGTTAATTGCACTATAGAGGGGGGCTTTTTCTTTTTCTCTCCTCCTTCTACTTCCATTCAGCGGGGGTTTATATAGCTTTAGAAGGCGCTGCCCTCGCGCGCTCCCCTTTCCAAATGCACGATTTATTTATTCTTAATTTTGTGCCGATCAATTCATTGAAGCCAAGAAAAGGGGGCTACAGTGTCTTTTCTGAACGAGAAGAAAGGAGGACTGTTGACGTGACCCTGACAGGACTGGGGGAGAGAGAGAGGGAGAGAGAGAGGGGAGCGCGCGCTTGAGTCAACAGGCCCCCCTCTCCTCTCCATCAGTCCCGGGACCCTCGCCTCTTTCTCCCCCAAACATTTTCCCCCATTTACGAACCTCCCTTTAGACTTGTCTCTTATCTATCAGATTAAAAGAGCAAAAAACCCCAGCGCGCGCTGAGTTACAAGGGCGTTTCAAAAGGGGGGACAAAAAAAGAGGGGGCCCGTCCGCTACCTGAGCCCCGCGAGACGCCGCAGCAGCTGAGTCGATGGGCTTTTTTTCTTTGGGGGAAAAAACGAGCATGGAAACAAAACAAAAAGAAAAAAACATGCACCCGGTCCTGGAGAGAAAGAGAGAAAGAGAGAAAGAGAAAGAGAGAAAGAGAGAGAGGAGGAGATGGAGATGGAGAAGGAGAAGAAGAAGAAGAAGAAGAAGGAGCCTTTGTACGTCCCTTTAGAAATCAAGCAATTCTGCATGACAAAGGACAATTAATAAGCCGTCTTTTCACGACCAGCAGCTGGTTTCCCCGTCAAGGAAAAGTTGGGGTAGAGGAAGGGAGGAGGAGGAGGAGAAAAAAAGAGCGCAGGCTGAATGCGCGCAAAAAAAAGCCCCTTTTGCGCGCAGACGGCTACCCAAGGTGACCCATTTGGCACAGCTGAAAATGAGCGGGCCGGGGCGACGGCGAGGGAACTGTCAAAAACGTTTAAGCTGCGAATATCTTGAAACCGCAAATCCCTTTATGTGGAGGGACGCCGGCGACGTGGCCGCGCGGCACAAAGGAGGTGGTTAAGTTGGAGAGGCTTTTTTGGAAACGGACACGTGGCTTCTCAATGAGCCCCCGCTCCGGGCTCGCGTGGCTCTCAGCCTGCCTTTTAAACCAACTTTTATTTTCTTATTTTTATCCCTCCTCTTGCTTCCAGAACCCTTTAGCATGGTTTTGTTGTTGTTGTTTTTTTTCTTTTTCTTTTTATTTATTTACTTTCTGTGTTTACGCTTTGGATAACTGAGGGCACCTCCGCTCTTTGTTGTGGAAACGCTACTTTTTCTGCTTCTAAACGGCAATAAACAAGTTTTCCCCGTTAAGGAAGACTGTTGTGTGTTTGTTTGTTCATTTGTTCTGATTTCTGTTTATGTGATAAACAAACAAACAAAAACAAACAAACAAACAAGACGACGAAGCCAAGGACGCGCACCTCGCGCTCTTTGGCAGTCGTGCAAGGCTTGAGAAGGCATGGGGAAGATGGTTTTCTTTGGGTTTTTTTTGTTGTTGTTGTTTGTAGTTTAATTCTGCGTGTGCTCGAGCGGATGCACTGGAGGACCCCCTTGACCCACCCCGGGAACCCGCTGCGTGATGCGCAGGTGCGCTCGTGTACCAAAAGACAGAATTGGTCTCGAGAGCTTTCAGGAGACGCTGGGAAACCTGTTGGACCGAGTTGTTGTTGTGGTGGTGGTGAGGGGGTGGGTGTAGATGGGGTTTGCCCCCCCCCCCTTCCATCTAGATGGGGTTTGGGCTCGCGAGCTCGCGCCAAGACGAGCATGTTTTTTTTAACCGTGCATCGGGGGTCAGCGCATGCAGCCTTAATTGTGGCGGTGCAGCCAGTCAAGAAATCCATCGCGACAGGACAGGCATTGATCATGACCTTGCAATTGGAACCCCTCCCATCTAAACTACCATACTGCCTCCCCTATTCTCCAGGGTTCTTCCAAATCACACTTTGGTCTGGGGGCTGGTCCTCAAAGACCAGGTAGATCCACCAATCTACTGGCCGAACGCCCATCACCATGGCCCATTCCCACATTTGAATATTATAAACCCAGGAAAACTCAACTCTGGGACAACAGAATGGATGGTGGGGAGGTGGGGGTGCAGTGGTAGTGGTGGTGGTGTGGGGGGTGGTTCTGCAGTGCACCTGCAATGTCAAGAGGTCGAGAAATAATGACCTCTGCTGACTTGCAGCACTTCGCTCTCAAGGACCAACTTCTCCAAACTCCAAACCAGGGTGCAGGAGGGGGGCAAAGGGTAGGGGGATTGTGTGGGGGGTGGGGTGTTGGTGGGTGCACAGCCTCTCCATGTCTCACCTACGTCCAGCCGTTCAGGACTGAAATGTGCCCAGTTAAAGCGAGTTAAACCGAGTTAAACCGTCCCCATCACCTCCCAGCCTCGGCGCCATTGAAGTCTCCCTGAGCTGATCGAATGCGCTTGGCTGCAGCCAAATGGGCCCGTTCACATTTAAATATGGGAATTAGTCATGAGCCCTGACACAGGCTGCAGAAATTGCTCAACTGTTGGCCCTTTTTTCCTCCCTCCACCGTGGAGAGGTGGGGTGGGCGGACGGGGGGGGGGCGCATTCATTATTTTGAATTTAGCGTCGAGGTGAGGGACCCCTTTGGCAGCCTTTTACCGCGATGTCATAAGAAGGAATCGTGCTGGAAATGAGAAGAAGGCCATTCACTCAGCCTTCTTTTGACAGCAAATTAGCTCACACTCTCACTCTCTCTCTCTCTCTCTCTCTCTCTCTCTCTCACACACACACACACACACACACACACACATACACACATACATACATATAAACACTTTATTGGAGACCTATCATTAGTGTAATTAATTCCAGGCCTGTGGCCACTGGCCCATATGGGCTAACTACCAAACTACAATGGTTTAGTGAGGGCCAGCACTCCGGTTGTGTCCATTCTCATAAGATGAGGCTAAGAAAAGACTGTTAAACATACCTTACCAGCACGCCCCCTAGAGGTGACCACATGCACTTTCTTTGAAGATCAGGGAACTCTTTGGCGTCTAGCGGTCAATATTCAATTAACACAAACCGCGTGCTGAACCACTATATGGCTCAGGTAAAGTCATGTAATAAAGGTAAATTAGGTGAGGCATGTTTCCCCCAAGTTAACCTCTATGTCAAATCTGCTATCAGTGAAGCCACTAAAAAGTCCTTAATGTCCTGTTCATACATTTGCATTAATTTAATAGGCTTTCATCATCAGTATTCAAAGAAAAGTAAGGTGAGGTCGTTACCTGGAGATGCTCCGTGGATCCCAGTCACGCTGTGTGTCTCCTGGCCACAATAACAGGGTCCATACCTTCATCGCCCTCCTCATCCACACGCTCAAAGTTAAAAGTCCCACCGCGACGCCACTGGAGCTGTAGCGCCATCTGGCGGCGAATAGCGCCACATCATATTTTCTGTTGGAGCTTGTGGCCTTTTAGTTACACAAAAGTATTGTTATGTCTAACCATTCCATCAACAGGGACTTTAATAACATTGCATTCAAATACATATACTTTAATACGGATTTGGTCCACTTTGCAGCTATAACAGCTTCCACTCTTCTTGGAAGAATTTACATAAGATTTTGGAGTGTTTCTGTAGGAAATTGTGCCCATTCAATCTGTAGAGCATTTATGAGGTCAGGCACTGATGGACGAGAAGGCCTACTATATATCTACTATAGATAGATAGATAGATAGATAGATAGATAGATAGATAGATTTATTGTTACTGTACAAGTATTGTACAAGGATTGGTTGCAGGTGCCGCTTGGCGTCTCAGGGTTGTTTTGGTTTGGCGTGTTTATATTCTACTTTTGTTGCCGATGACAATATACTAGTGGATTAACTTGAGGTTTCTTACGATTATTAAACTGTTTTCATCGGTCTACAACGTCATCAGCCCACAGACGAGAGACGACAAACAGTAAGTTGGAGTTTGGTGAGCGCCTTTTCTGCACGGAGTGCGGCATGTTTAGTTTAGCCCCTCTATCCGTGAGAAGTGTACGTTAGTTACGTATCTGACGGAGAACGTTTCAGAGAGGAGGTCATCCGGATTTTAACGAGGGATAGGAGACGAGAGTCAGGTGTGTTACTAGCCAGTCCGGGTGCCTTCGGGGAAGATTTCTCATTTTCCTTATGTATGAATAAAGCACACATCTACAATGCTTATATGTTGCTTATATGTTGCAAACTATATGTTTCATGTTGTACACATTTAATATGCATTTTACATGCAGTTTGACTTGCCTATAAACTACATATGAGGTTCTAATACAGCATGTTTAAACACTGTAAATTTTATGATCATTTCCATATGGGCCATCCCAATACAACGTGGCCCTGAGGCGTTCAGAGGGCTTTGAGCGCTGAATTGCTGGATGTCCAAGTGGTGCTCAGAAGACAATGTGGTATTTATTTACAATTGGTCCATGTTTGAGGGCACGCTTGGTCTCATAGCCCGGGATGGTATCAACCCCTTGCGAGAGGGTGCTGCTCTTATCTTTTGCAGCATAGTCCATAGTCGGTAAGCTAGCCAGCAGCGCAGTTTAGGTAATCACTGCTGACAAACCAGTGCTGAGGCCAGGAGGCAGACAGACTGGCTAAACCAATCGTCTGCTAGCTGCCTTGTGTCATCACCTAGGTTCCACCCTCAGTTCCATTATATCAAGACTGTGTCTTGCCCCAACCTAAACAGAAAATGAGGAAATTTCAAAAAGCGTGCTCCAATAATTTAATTAATCTCTCTCATACTACCAGTAAGCTCAGCACTGGACAAGTAACTGTGTCGCTTCAGTGGTCAGAAAGGGTCAGATTCTTCTGATGTTGTACAGAAGGTATCTGCATGTCCTGGAGAGGTGGTCAACATGTGACAAGAATGACAGTTCTTCATCTAGCATGACACCAATATTTCTTACCTTCTTTGAGGGGACAAAAGAAACTGGGAGGTGGTGGCTTGGTGATGGACTCACTTTGATGAAAAGAAGCTCAGTTTTGCTGGGATTCAGCCTGAGGTGGTGGGCCGCCATCCAAGAAGAGATGTCAGCCAGACAGTCTGTGATGCAGACCTGATCATCACTGGAGGAGAAAGAGAATAAGTTGAGTGTCATCTGCATTAAAGTGGTAGGAAAAGCCATGTGAGGCTATTACTTCCGCAAGAGAACCAGTAATAAGAGAAAAGAGAAGCGATCCAAGGACCAGTGGACAATCTTCGCTGGGTAGACTCGGAGCCATGCCATGCTACCTGGTACCTCTGGTCATCAAAGTTGGAAGCAAACCATTGCCAGGCTGTGCCCAATATCCCAAGGCTGGAGAGAGTAGCCAGGAGGATCTGATGGTGAACCGTGTCGAAGGCTGCAGAAAGGTCAAGAAGAATCAGAGCAGAAGACAGGTTGGCTGATCTAGCAGCATAAAGTTCTTCTGAGACAGCAAGTAGAGCAGTTTCAGTAGAGTGTGCAGCCTTGAACCTGTTTTTAAAAAGAAAGATGTTGTGTTGGTTATGACCAGCACATTCCAGGACTTTGGAAAGGAAGGAGAGAAGAGATACTTGTCTGTAGTTGTTGATATCTGTGGAGTCCAGCGTGGGTGTGACCACTGCAGACTTAAAAGCAGATGGGACATGGACAGTTATTAAGGAGCCATTGATGATGTAGGCGATATGCGGGATTAGATCCGAGGAGATCATCTGGAGTGTACTTGACAGGATAGGGTCGAGCGGAGACGTGGGTTTGCCAGACATCATGAGCAATTACACATCCTCGAAAGAGAGAGAGAGAGAGAGAGGTGAGAGGCCAAGAAACTGGGCAGTATTGGCTGGTCTCAGGCTGACAGGCTCTTGTCAACGAATTAATAACTGATCAGAATCTTGATACCTTATGCCTTACAGCAGGTGTGTCAAACTCATTTTGGTTCAGGGGCCACATACAATTTAATTAGATGTCAAGTGGGCCGGAGCTGTACAGTCATAACATACAGTGCCTGACAAACGTCTTGTCACTTAACCAAGTTGTAGGAAAACAAATAATAACTTGACTTGTAATTAATCTGTTGGAATCAGAAATGGCTTATAAGAAAGGCAAAGCCCTCTAGATTATGCTTATTATACCAAAATAAAGTTTTGCATCATTCATTGAGTTGTATCATTTAATTAGGACGGAAAGGTCAAATACAAAAGCACTCGACCCCAGGTTCAAGCAAAAGGCCTTTGGGAGGGATGAAGATGTTGATAAGGCCTATCAACAACTCTGCAATGCTGCAGCGAGGGTGACATTCCCCAACCATCAGGCTGAAGAAGAAGAGGGAGCTCAGGGAGCAGCAGCACAAGGAGGGAGTTCCACTCAGGACACTGCTTTCTGGAAAGCCTTTGACCAGCAAGTCTCTGTGCATGTGACCACTACTCGAAATTCAACGGCTGATTCAGTACTGGAAGTCCTTGCTTTTGTGGCAGAACCTCTAGTGCCGAGGTCTTCAAACCCCCTCATGTGGTGGAAAAGTCCAGGGATAGTCTATCTGAGACTTTGTGAGATGATGATGAAGAGACTCTGCATTGTTGCCACATCTATCCCATCAGAGAGAGTCTTTAGTAAAATGGGCAGATCAGTTCAGAGCAACAAAATTATCTCAGTTCTACAAAGGTCAGCCGGCTGGTATTCCTAAATGCCAACCTGAAGTAAAGGGCATAAGGCCACCTTTATCCTGATGAGCCTGTTTGGATTTCATTTGTCTGGCACCTAGTGTATGGATGTGTCTTTGTTCTATATTTATTTTTTATTTTAGTTCCTTGACTTTTTGTTTTGCACTACAGTTAGGCTATTTATTTTCTTTTTGATTGCACATTTAAGTTGATATTTTCTTAATATTTTTGAATGCACAGTATTTATACTTGTTTTTACCTCATCATTTTGCTCTTGATTTGATATTTCTTTTATATTGCACATTTAAGTTGATATTTTCTTCTGAATGCACAAGAGTTTTACAAGAGTTTTATCTTGTCATTTTGTTCTTATTTAATATTTGTTTTGCACTCACAGTTGTAAGTTAGTCCGTACTTATTTTTCTTGTATTTTTCTTGGTTATTCGTAATGTGATGTATAGTTCCTACAGTATACTAAACAATTTTATCATCACCTTTTGTTGTGTAGCTACCCACTACCCGAGAAAATGAGACTGTTTGTGACCATTTGCGAGGGAACGGTGCGTGTTCAGTGTGAATCCTTGACTGAATGTACTGTGGGGTATACGCTCAGTGAACGGATCACTCACTGACCCGAATTTTCCGAGTAGACCAGTTAAATAGCATACTATAGGACAGGACACTTAAAACATCATGATTTATAAATGAGTTTATTTTTACAAACGTGTTAGTCAAAGCAACACAGCCACAACACTCCCGTCTCCCAGTCCCGGAAGCCGTGAACTGAACTGAAACCTGAACCGTTCAGCCGTGTATCAGTTCAGGAAGCACTGAATGATTCAGTGATTCGGTGAACTAATCTTTTGAATCATTCTTTTTTGTGAACTGATTCTAGTGATTCAGTTCTAAAAGAACTGCCGTGCCCATCACTACAAGTGCGCCCCTCTCCTCTGACTAAGGGTGTTTTCACACATGCCTCATATAGTTCGGTTGAATCGTTTTCCTAGTTGGTGCGGTTAGTTTGGGCAGGTGTGAATGTAACAATCGCACCCGAGTGCGCACCAAAAGCGGACCAAAAAAGCGTACCGAGACCTCC